>JAPYYZ010001658.1:0-25952 GCA_030522705.1 Eretmocerus eremicus | reverse complement strand
CAAATGGCATCATTTGCGCAATACGGTGGGGAAAAAACTAGGTTTACAAGAGTTCCTGGATGGCATCGATTTTCTGTTGAATTCCACGTATTTCAAATTCAATGATAACTTCTACAAGCAAAAAATTGGTTCCCCCATGGGTGGTAACTCCAGCCCATGGTTTGCTGAGATAGTTCATGAACAGTTAGAGAGTACATGTTTAGAAAAACTGGGAGATAGCGTATTGTACTACAAAAGATACGTAGATGATTGCTTTCTCATCGTCTGTGAATCAAAAGTACAGACAGTTTTAGATACTACCAATAGCTTCAACCCATACTTGGAATTCACCCTTGAAAAGAAAAACTCCAATAGACTTAATTTTCTTGACTTAACTATTATCCGAATATCTCCAATTTTACCCCGCGAAATACTTCGTAGATTACTTGATGAGGGGAATGAGAAGCTCTACTCCATTGACATCCATCATGAATTAATTCAAAATGAAACGAATCAATATTTCGGAAAAGGAGATTCGAGCTGCTCTGCGTATCGGTAGAACGAACCACTATGTGGAATTTTGAAGTGATCGGCCAAAAGATCTTTGAGTAATTTGATATATTAAGCAAATATACTGTTATTACATTACAGTTCAAATTACTCCAAGCGCCTTAAACAGATCGCTCCTGAATTGTACACAGTGGTGTACAATTTTGGTGTACAATTTTGGTTTCAAAATTGTAACAGTGGTTAGTTCAACCAATACGCAGGGCAGCTTGGATTTACTTTTTCGAAATACTGTTTTGTTTCATTTTCAATCAGTCAATAATAAATGTCGGTGAGGTAGAGCTTTTACATGACCATGAGAGTGTAGAGAAATGATCTAAATTTCTTGGTCGAAAAGAAAATATCTGAAATTTTTGATCAAAAAGGAACTATTCAACATTTTCTGATAAAAAATGAACTACCCAAAATATTCTGGTGAATAAGGAACTATCCAAAACCACCCTGAGAATTTCGAAAGGAATCATCGGAAATCAGCTCAAGTTGGGAGAGTATCTGAGTACGTCTGTGTCGAATTAAAATTGATCCTGATGGTATATTTCGTCCCAGTACCAGAGAACAACATTGGATACTTCTTGAGCTTGCCACGAACGGCATTAACCCGTATAGTTCCGCGTACTTTGATTGTTCTTTTCCTCTTTATCATCCCATCAGAAAATTTTGGATAATTTCTTTTGAACAAAAAATTCAAGATGGTTCCCTCTTGGACAAAAAAATTTAGATAGTTCTTTTTTACTCTGTCGATTACAGCTAGTTTTTTTTCACTCTCATGGAGTAATTCACGAAGTTTTCTCTCGAGATAAAATTAGAGACATTAACACGATCAAGATCAATCAATTCCAAATGACGTGCCCAATACACGAGGACATTGTCATTGGAATGCCGAGTGACCATACGTGACCAGACGCGTAGATCAGAATCAATGTTAGGAAATGCCTCACGGAACAGAAACCATGGTATTAAAAAAGTAAAAATGACGTGACACATTAGAATAGAATAATTTTGACAACAAATAATCGGACCACCGGGGGATCAAATCGCTGCCTCCTACGTACGAGGCCATTGCCCTACCACCTGAGCCACTACGAGAGACTACGTAATAAACAACAATGGGTTACTCATGAGTGACAGGCTCTCATAGGGGATGCAGGATGTGATGTTGGGTGATTCGCGTTATTTCTCGATCTCGAATGCGTTATCTCATTCCATATCCTAATATGATTCTACAGCTTCGAGATATCGATTACTGCATTTTGTTCCACTCTGTTTGCGATATGAATGAGATCGTGCATATGTATTTTTCGAGAGACGCCTTATGTGTTGTCGCATAGAGATATTGCAGATACTTGCGCAATCGACAGCTGTATTGAATTCTATCAAGGGTTATTCACACCTACAACTAGTACACATCCGCGCGCCGTGGCGCGTATCAAAGGGGGGAAGCTTCGTGGTCTCTAATCATCTTGATCCCGCCAAAGAATTCCATATGGATGTCTCACTCAAGAGCCCGCTCGACTTTGATGATACCAGAAATTTTCTGGTAGAAAATTTTAGACACGAGAATCTACATGAAGTTGCTGAAAAAGATACCAACAATTTGACTACGCTCAGCAAGTTTCTCACTTCCCTTTAACAACGAATTCTCGATACAAAATTTAAACATCGACTTGAGAACTTGGCAAAGAGACTGACGGGTATCGAACTTGGCCCGAATCAAACTGAAGAATCGGGTGCAGCTGAAGAAGATTAACGCAATGGCTGCCCCAACCATCAGAACCCTGTGTTGAAACGCAAAGAGCGTCGTTCCGAAGAGTGGCAAGCTGGAGAAACATCTTGATGACTACGGCATCATGGTTTTCGTTGAGACATGGCTGACACTGGTCGACGATCTAGAATTTCCAGGCCTTATCCCAGTAAGAAAGGACAGAACTCATGGCGATGGTGGTGGAATTATAATTTTTGTTCGTAAGAAAAAAGCTTTTGTCAAATTTGTTGATTTGCGAGTTCTGAATGAGGAGACTGAAGTTTGCGGTATCATTATTAATAATGGATCTGTTCCTTCCAACCCCATTGCATGCTATAGAGCTCCACGTTTAACCATATCACAAGATGAATGGGATTCAATCATTTTGGACGCGGGTCTTTCTACGAATACTGTCTTAGTTGGCGACTTCAATGCCCAGAATACCATTCGAGATTCCGAGAAATTGGACCTGAATGGCATTCGCCTCGAAAATTTGATTGATAATGGTAACCTTTTTATCCATAATTCGGATTCATTCACGCTTCTAGATATTCACAGGAACAAAAAATCTAACATGGCTCGGTATCATCCATTCATTAAATTGTCGATAAGATCGAGCTCAGAGCCTGTGAGGAGACCTAGGACTCCGATCATTATCTCATCGTGACCAATTTTCAAACCAATCCTCATCTTCATTTCAAGAATTCATTCAAATTGAAATCACTCAAGACCGGCTGGGACATATTAGATGAAACCATGAAAGACAAATATATTGAATTTCTATCTTCACAGTTTGATGAATTGAATCCGAACACGAAGTATGAGTTCCTCTTAAATTGCGTCACAGAGTCCATTGAAAGGGCTACTTCGCGGAAAAGTGATAGTAAATATAGAAATAATCCAGTATCGTGGTGGGATCGTGAATGTAACTTGGTAAAAGGAAATTGCTTGAAAGCGCACAGAAAATGTCGAAAAGCACAATCGATGAGTGATAGAATAGAGTACCTTAGATGTGTAGGTGTGTAGCTCGGCGCACTTTCAAGTTGAAGGAAGAAGAGCACTTCAAATAATTTGCAGGGACGATTAATATCGACTCTGAAGCTACACGTGTCTGGAATGGATGTAAAATCTTCAAGAACAAGTTGATCAAGATCCCCCCTCAACATGTATCCCAGAATTTACAATCAGAGCGAATTGATAAAGTGCTAGACAAAGTCAACTCTCCACCTCTCAGCGATGTTTTGAATAGTCCAAATGCCATCCCTCCTTGTCAAGACAGCGACTTGTTTGATACTCCATTCGATTTTGTAGAGTTTGATATTGCTTCAAAAGAGAAAAGAGACAAATCCGCAAATTTCTATTACTCTTGTTTGACTCATACAACGAAATGTTTCAGAAGGAAATTCATCCAGAAAGCTCGAAACACTCTTCACTTCACTCCATCCCAAAAAGTGATGCCGTCAGTCTGCGCCCTCTTGCTCTTACATCATGCTTCTGTAAACTCCTTGGAACTCTTCTGAAGAATCGTATGACGTGGTGGGCAGAGCACTTTGACATTTTTCCCCAAGCCAGCGTGAATTCCGTAAAGGTCACTCTTGTTTTGATAATCTCCTCAACTTTCCTCTCAGAGTTGACGAAGCATTTTTGGAAAACAAAGAGATCTTAGCCTCGTTCTTAGATTTGAGAGGAGCCTTCGATGATGTTGATATTCACGCACTGTTGAAAATATTATCAGATATAGGCTGCTCTTTCAAAGTTCTTCACTTTGTATATCACATTTTTCATGGAAGGACCTTTCACATCAGTGATACTAGCAGAATAATTTTCAAAGAAGTTTTGCAAGAAGGCGTACTCAGCCCACTGCTCTATATTTCATGCATATACAAAATTTTGCAGGGTCTTCCGAAGTGTATCTTTGTATCTCAATTTGCGGTGACATTGCTCTGTACATGGAATTTACTTTAAGAAAAGAGCTAGAAATTCCATAAGAAAAGCCATTCTCACGATGAAAGATAATCTTCCAAAGCTAGACCTATGTCAAGCACCAGATGAGACTGTGCTTTCACATGTTAATAACGAAAATATCCAACCTGGTAACATCACAATCGATATTGGCGATTCTAGTATTGTTTGCTCTGAATCAACTGCGATGGGGAAACCGTCGCAGCCGAATGATCTCTCTCCACCGCCTGGACCAGCACACCTCGGGATAGAGCACTTATGCCTTTCACTTTTTTTCCCGAGGTGCTGATCCGGCAGCAGATTTGCAGCGGCCGGGAGGCCGGGGCAGCCAGAAGACGCAGCGGAGGCGGATCGCGGGAAAATGGCGGATGGATCCGGGTGCTCGCACACCGCGGGCGACGAGGGAGGCCGAGGCGCTCGGGTGCCGTGCAGGCCGCGGAGCCGCACACCCGGGCGCGTGCAGCAACAGCTGATTGCATCACACGTACACTCTCACACACACGCGCGCACCGCCCGGCTTATCCCACGAGGATGATTACGACGGCGAGGTCGGGGAGCGGTCAGTGGCCGGAGCTGGATCGCGCCTCCTCGGGGCTGCTTGCCCTCACGGCAACTTGGCAGGCCCGGGGATGGCGAACGCAGACCGCAGAGGTTAGGCGGTACGGGCCCTTGCCGCCGGCACCCACAGGGCCCTCGCGCACCGCACACACTCCTACCCGGTCGCGGAAGCCTTAGGGTGGGCGCTCGCGGACACCAAGCCCCAACCCGGCCCACGGGCACGCGGTTGGCCAAGACGAAGACGCTGACGGCGATGAGCTCACTTGGCCGTGTATTAGCTCTGGCCGTAATGCACATGCAGGCCGAGTGGAGATGGACTGCGCGATGCCTCCGCGCATAATGGGCCGTGGTATATACGAGGAAGCGTGTTTTGGTGGAAACAGCGGCCGGGCAAAGGGGAAATCAGCGTCAGGGCCGTATATACGGCCAGCGGACTGTTCGCTGCAGTTTTCTGGACTTCTGACCGTGTGGCTCGCTCGCGCCTGGTGCGCACTCAAACTTGGCGCGTACCAGGGTCTCTAGATTCAGAACTAGACTTCCGGATTGCGGACGGCCAATCAAGCCGAGCTGGCCAAGAGAAGAATTTGATGCGGGCGGAAGAACATTTTGCCACTTGGAGTGTAGGTCTGGTGCAGAGCACACGCGCCTTTCCCTCGTGCTCGAGTTGGAGCAAGCTCCTGGGGCTGGTGCCGCGCGCCAGCCCCAGGACTCCGTGGCCGAGTCAAGGCCCATTAAGAGAGAGAGAGAGCTGCTTAGTTGAGGAGAGCTGCCGATAATTGTACAAAGATGGCCGAGAAGATGTCAAACGGTAAAGGGGTTCGCTCTTGAAATATTGAATCTTCTCCTCGCCGTGGATCCCCCGAAGAGCCTCGTGCGTCGTTTTCGGGCGTCGTCAAGCCCTGGCCGAGACGGACTCCTGGGGCTACTGTGCGTGCGCGTTGTACCCAGCTGGCCGAGGCACAGGTGCGCCCCGGAGTTTCTGCCGCGTCGTGAGGACGACCGTGAGAGTCAGTGCACGTGTTGGCCGAGACACCCAGTAGGCGGTGTGCGGACTCAGCATCGCGGGCCTAGACGTCTTCGAGGAGACGTGCGTAAATTAGGATTGGATTGGGGTCGTGAGTGCCGTGCCGGGTTTGGTCGAGGAGTCCAGGGACAGCGTCGGTCCCCTGCGACTCACACGTGCGGCGAGCACCTGTTGCTCGCCGTGAACAGAGCCGGTCGGTTGGCTATCTTAACCTCGTGTCGCGTCGCGTGGGCCGTGAGCGTCGCTTGGCGGCCATTTTGGACGACGGAATCTTGGAGCAGCGTCTCTTGGTCGTTGGTCGAGCTGGCCGGAGTGTGGTCGAATAGTGCGCGTGGCCGAGAGTGAGTGCGTAGATATTGTCGCGAATGGAATTTCTTGTATCTTTTTGGGGAACATTGTTGCGTAGATATCACATATGTGGAATTCCATGTACCGCCGCGTAGACGAAAACGTTTCAGAATATAGGCCGATTTTGTTGAATTTATGAATCTTTCGAGTATTCTTCTTGCGCATCTGCCCCTCTCACCCTTTTTACTTCTCAGGTGTTTGAGGTAGGTCAGCTGTGAACGAGGAAGCTATTGCTGAGAATAACGAGGCGTATTGCCGTTCGCGCGCGAGACTTGCGATCTCACGGCCGAGTCCGATAATAAATAAATAGTTTGGGCTGGGAATTCCAATTCCCCTGTCACACAACTTGTTTCCTCTGTATAACTTTTGATTTCAAGCTCTCATTCTATCAACCTTTCAGCAAGCTGTAGCAAAAATGCTCTCAAACAACGAATATAATTCGATTTCTTTGAGGCATCCTGGTGGGGCGCCCACCCGGAAACATTGCTCACCCTTCACAAGGGCTACGCAAGGTCATCGATAGACTATGAGTGTTTCATAAACTCCCCATCAAATAGCAAATCACATCTTGAAAAATTGGAGAGTATTCAAAACGTGGCAATCAGAATCACTCTCGGTTATAGCAGAAGCACACCGAAGAATATTCTTTTAGCAGAGTCAAATATGACTACCATCGAAGACCGATCCACTCCATTGTGTTACACTTTCCTCATCAAGACTCTCCTGTGTCACAGCTCACAATCATTTCAAATAATACAGCGATATTACCATCTATGCGCGAGATACAAGAAAAGAGATGAGATATTAAAGAATTGTATCAAAAGTATCTATCCTCAAGTTTCACAGGTTGACTCCTCCCAAAAGTTCAATTTGTATCCTTATGACTAGAGATTAAGCATGATGCAAGTTCCGATAAATATAGAGCTTGCAAGAAACTTCGCAAGAAGATCGCAAGTGGCGCTGATAGATTTTCTCGCAAATATTTTGCAAACGGTGATGCTATTGCGATCCAAACAGATGAAGTAAGTCCCTCCCGCATGTTGCTTCAGCTTGCTACATTCCTAAAAATGAGACTACCACCATGAGAAAAATCAATGTCTTAGCATCTGCTTTTACTGCTGAGTGTACAGCCTTGAACGATGGCCTAGAGGTCGCACTCAAGTTCACGAATCGGAATGTCAATATTGTCTCAGATTCCCACGGAGCCTCACAATTTTTTTGCAATCTACTGAATTGACTGTGAGAATGAAGACGTACATTTACAAAATAGAGGGAAAATATTTGGGATTGCAAAGCAAAAATGATGAATCTCTGAATTTCTTCTGGATACCGGCTCATAAGCGGATTTCTGGGGATGCTACGGTCAATTTTCACGCAAAATCAGCAGAAGGGCCGACAGATGTTGTAAATGTACCATTCACAGACTTTATAGGAGTTCCCAAAAAAAGGCCAAGTCTCGAACGAACAAAACCATCATAGAGGAAAGTAAAGAGTGAAGCACTCATCATTTTCAACAATTCTACCCAGGGAACACCAAAAGTTGGTGTAAAAAATTGACAGCGCGATCTTATTGTCACTGTCTGTCGTGTGAGCGCTAATCACTATAACCTTGCTGAATCCCTAGCGAGAATGAATATTATTGAAAGTCCACTCTGTCGATGTGGCTGTAACGAAAATATTAATCATGTTCTCTGGGACTGCTCCCAGTACAAAAATTACAGACCCGAATTACTTAGAGAGCTACGCAATATAAGTATAAGTTCTCCCCAAAATGTGGATACTATTGTTTCCCAGCCGAATATTCAAGCGTGCAAGAGAATGTTGAAATTGCACAAGAAATGCGAGCTTAATGTATAAGTGATCAACGCAGAATTTATCCCTCTTTACGTACTTTTTTGCTTGTACATTTTTGAAATGTATCATTGGTTGACGCTGAATAGCGCCTGGTGTGCTCAAAGCGTCGTTAAATAAATAAAGAATAAAAACATAGGATACGTATTCGTTGTGGTTGGATTCCCATCTGGGGAAGGAATAAACGTCTATGAGATGCTATTCCGCCGAGTTTCCTATCACACATGTCCTAGCCGGACGAAGTGTAGTCAGACTCATATTCATAAGAATCCACTCGAATTCCTCAAATCCCGAGATTCCCAAGCTTTAGTGCTCGATAAATCGAGCGAGATGGATCTAGGAAAAAGTTGTAGAAGACCAGAGTTGTTGTGATTGTTTCGAACTTTTTTCTATTCCTAATAAGGGCCACAAGAGTCCATGTGCATCCAATTCCAGGCCCCGAGCATAGATAAGATTCTACCCACATGATTCGCTGAGGACTCAGGCTATCAACACATGAATTAATATTCCGTACAAAATATATCTACGGGTAATAACAAATTATGTATTTGACAATGAATGCTCAAGGCACATTGTGATTGGTCCATGTCCATATCACGAAAGTTGAAATAATAGCCAAATTGGAAGAGCCAATCTTCAAAAGAAAAAATCATCCTTTACGAATCCGAGATATGCGACATAGCAGACGTTTGCTGAACGAGCCGTTTTGATGGAGTCGATCTGGATTGAGACTGGGATTGTTTCTCCTCAAGTTTAACGGCGAATATGAAACTCCTGGACTGAGACCGAGTACGATCTCCATTCAAATTTCTGAACGATTAGCGATCTAGGTAAAGTTCCATTGTCAGGCTCCTTCCCACGAACAACTACATCTTCAGCTTTCTTAGGAATGAATTCAGTTGACACGATTTCACTGCTCCCAATGGACTTCGTCTGCCTACACTTCGTCTGGCTAGGACATGTGTGATAAGGAAGTTGAAGGAATATTATCTGATAGACGTTTCCGCAAATGGAAATTCAACATCAGTGGTTGTACCTACATTAACAATATGTTCTTAAAGACTTCTCCTGCACAAACATCCGAATGAGATGCTATATGTGATGAATCATTCGTTGAAAAATCATTTTGGAGGATGAAAATGCAAATTCCTCGTGCCCAAGACCTTGGACCGAGATGTTTTTCTTTTATTGGGAAGTAGAGACTAAATGCTCACTTTCCATGCTGGTTTGAAGTATGTTTGCCTTTCGAATTTTCCTAGAAAATGACGCTCGGATGTGGATAAATGGTGTTTTCTGGCAATTTTTCGCACTTTCTTCGATTTAGAGCCTTTATTTGGAAAAATGATGGGATACAAACTTTTATCTTCTTCAAAGATCTTCTATGATCATGGGTGCCTTCATCCAGTTTGGCCCTCAGTTGTCCAGGATACGTAGAAAAGACCACTTTTGGGGGTGTTTTTGGCTTTTCTAAGAGACGGGTCTCAATCTACGCGTATCAGACCAAAACGAAATGGTAGATCAAAACCAGACCAACATTTCTTGGCTCCATCAATTTTCCGCTAAACAACACCCCGTTCGAGTTATCTTCCGCTAAAGCCCCTATTTTACAGGATTTGGGGAATAAATGTGGTCTTTCGGTACCAGCACATCGTTTCTCGTGCACCATAAATCACAGAAAAGTTGTTCTTCTGATTCAAGAATGGAATCCTGTTGGGGTTATGATGGGACATGGAGCCAATTCCGCGATAAACTCAAAAAACAACGTTCACGTGTATTTCAATTGGGGAAGTTTCTTATCATCACACGGAAGTGACTATGTTTCATGAGTAAATATTTACATGCATAATCGGGCATCCAAAACAAGTATACCACGTGATTCTGGGCCCAAAATATTTGGGCTAAACTTCGGCTCATTTGCAACAGTTCCTTTCCAATCAACAATGGTATTCATAGCTTAGAATTGAGTGCGTGCTGATTGTACTGCCCTGGTTATTTGTTCACTATGAAAATCATTGTGATTATACTTCGTGTGGATGAATTGATTGCCGATCTTTATGAATTCCTTGATGGTGGGTCATACAGACCTTTACATGTAAGCCATCCCCGAATATAAGCCCACCCTAAAAGTAAGCCAGGTTTCCACAAGCGCAAAATTATTATTCGACCTGTCTTACTATGAGAGAAATACGATACCAGTATAGTATGAACGGGACTCGATGAGTTTTCTGTAATATGGATTAAAATTATTGAGAAGGAAGCATTTTATTGAACTCAACTTCATTTGTATTAGTGCTTCGAGTACAGAAACACATTAGAATGAATGCATCACCGAATAAGGGGGGTTATCAAGACCTCTGGACTGAGTTTACCATTCTTAAAATTTCAGATATTATATATATGACTCCTATTGGAGAGTTTTACATATTCTGGATTAGCTATAAGCCGCATTATAGTCTATCAGAAGCGTCATACCCCGTGAGAGAACTCTGAGCTGACATATTCTCTATAACTCAACGGAATAAACCGAATTCTCAAATATGACTCTACCCCACATTTTTTGGAACAATCACGAGTGGACTCTTACGATGGGATCGATACCGGATTATCAACATTATTCTACCGATGGAATTGAGGTCTCTTCCTTCACGTTCTTATCAAACGATTCCTCAAATGTATCGTGACCAAACATCATTCCCCTGCTAAAAAAGATTACGTGGGATCCCACGTGGGACACCACTTGGGATCCCTCGTAGTACCCCACAGGGGATCCCACGTAGTATACTACGGGGCCTGGTGATATCATGTGGGACGTCATGAAACAGGATTGAGTGGGTGTGACACAAGCTGGTCGATCTCCATCCACGACTGGCGTGTCTGCAGTCTGCGACACCTTGGACTCGTGTGTCTCTACATTTTGCCATGCACTTCCATACAGTTTTTATTATATTGACAATTGACTATTGGTCATGATAATAGATAGATGATGCCCTGATTGGTCATGATAATAGATAGATGATGCCCTGAAGAGGCCGACACTTAGGTCGGCGAAACGTTGGCTTAATAGCCTAAATAAACGGGATGGTCCAGTGAATCCACGTATTTTCATCAATCTACCCAAAAATATAAACAATGCTCCGTTTCGAGTTAGGTGAATCAATAGAAAAAGTCTATTGAATCATTTCCAGAAAGAAGTTCATCCGATTTACAGATCAGTACGAGAATATCAAGTGAGAGGATCATAGGATTTTTCGTTTTCTCGGAAGAAACAGTCAACCGATCAGAATTTTTGGGGATTCAAATCCCAGACATGCTACAGAGCCACAAGTTAACAATATCCGACCCAGAGTTTTCGAAAATGAACCCCAAATCCCAGACAGTCAATGAATCCGGGAGCTAACGTACACTCGAGGCCGGAATTTGAACGAGGTGAGAATTGTTCTCAAATCCCAGTCAGGCTATGAGCCCGCAAGCTGACAAACCCTCACGACCGGGTTCCTAGCGGGGTGGGAATCAACCCATATCCGAGACAGACTTCCAACCCGCAAGCTTACAAAAACTCGAGACCGGAATTTCAGCGGGTTGGGAATCATCCCCAAATTCCAGACGGGCTACGTACTTGGAAGCTGACAAACCATCGAGACCGGAATTTCAGCGAAGTGGAATTCATCTTCAAATTACGACAAGCTATAAGCTCGCGAGTTATCAAACCGTCAAGACCGAGATTCTAACAAGATGGGGATTATCCTAGAATCGCCGACAGGTTATCAGACCACATGCTGAAAAAACCTCGTGAACGGAATTCTGGCGAGCGGAGAAGTATCTTCAGTCCACTAACAGATGTCAGAGCTGCAAACTAAGGCAGCCCTGGAACCGGAATTCCAGCGGAGTAGGGGTTATCTCCAAATACCAGATAGACTATCTTTACCCAGATAGGCAGATTCTGTTGAAACAGCACGATTTTGACCCAAAAGAATGGCAAAAGAAGAGAAATCGGCCAAAATTCATTATTGACAGGAGCTCTCAGATGTTTTTGAAACCTGTTTCTAGTAAAAATTCTTATCATTCAAACGACATTTTCATCGGTTTTATCGCGATAGATGCGATTCAGTCCGAGGGAACTCCAAAACTCTGCAAGATTTCGCCATGATACAGGAGTTTCAGGCTTTTAAGGGTAGATATACAGAATATCCATTTTGAGTCGAGGAATATACTCTTTTAATCTCGTAGATGGGTTCTGCGGTATCTCTAAGATCAATATTTTGAGTTTCAACTAGCCTTACTTAGATCAAAACCTTGCCTATAACCAATTGGCTACATGCATTTTTTTGACCCCCTAAACAATAGGTACGGCAAATTAGAGCAAATTCAGCGGAATAAGGTGCAATTTGAGAAAAAGTTCTCAAAATTCTTTTTCAACTTGCGCAAATTGTTTCAAAGTCGAGAAACTTGAGAGTGACTCTCAGTAGTCTAGCGCCGCGTGACGTCATATGGATACAATCATCGACTGCGACTACAGTAAACAGATAGTCTGGCATGGGTTTTTATAATCAACCCCGAGTTTTTGAGTGAAAACGCTGTTGTCGTGGCCAACCAACTAGAACAGGATTTTGTGAAAGCTGATTCAAGTAATTTGCCCTCAGATTACATCACGTTATCCATCTACCGCACAAGTAAGCTTCAAAAACAGTAACTTTACCAATTAATTTTACCCACTGGCGTGAACCAAAAAATTCGGAAAAAATCATTCACTGTACAGATTGATCTCTACTACAAAAAAAACACATTTTGAAAGATTATTCAAGTTGCCAGTCACAAAAGTCATGCACCTTATTCTGCTGAATTTGCTCCAATTTGCCATACCTTTTGTTTAGGGTGCCAAAAAAAATGCATGAGGCCAATTAGAGCTGATTCATACGATATATTGTAGTCTATTCAAAGCCTCTCTAAGGCTTTGACTAGCTGTAATGCTCACTACAGTCGGAAGTCTTGCAATCTATAGGGTGAATTAAAGACCCACATGGAGTTTATCAGCACTCACAAGAGTTGCTTTGAAGTATTATGATTGAAATGGATCAAGTATTTGTCAAAATGTATTGATTTTATTGAAAGCTGATTCTCTCCACTTTTTATTTTCCGAACACAGTTTCAGCTTGCGCATCCTATCTTAAGCCATCGATCCTAAATTTGACATATCATTCAATCATGCCATTGACGAGAGTTTCATAGAGAGATTTTTTTTATCGACGCATTTTTTGGACTCACAGTGGAAAGTGGTTCAGTCTGAACTGCCCGTGTTCAATTCATATGCATTGAAGTTTGAAGTGTTCAGTGGACCCACTAGATCTTCAGTGACTTCGGTTTCTCGGGCAAGCCCGGGTCGGCGAAGTTTCAGTGGGCCCACTGAATACTTCAGTGCATATTCACTGATTCTTTCAGTGAGTTCACTGGAAATGTCAGTGGATGCACGCTACTTCTCTCAGTGAGCCCACTCAATGTTTAGTGGCTTGCATGACTCGGGAGGAGTTGATGTCATTGGGATTTTGCGGGCTCGCTGATTCGCCAGTTACTCACACTGACACGTCAGTGAGGCGTCCTCAAAACGTTCTTTGCAGTGAGGGTATGGATGGAAGAATGGAGAGTAACAAACTGGGTTTTCACCCTCACTCGCCTCGATTTTGGACGGACGAGCGTTGAACACATCTCACCAGTCTCAGTGAGAATATAAAATTTTGACAGGAAAGGTTTCAACAACATTATGGACCATCAGTTTGGAATCGGACTCTGTTGGAAGAGATTACGTAGGATCCCACGTAGTACCCTACGGGGGCTAATGATATCATATGGGACGTCGTGGAACAGGATTCATAGGTCCCACGAACCTCGAAAGACACCGTACAACCCTGTGGGACCTCGGAGATTCATTCGAAACTCGAGGAAACGCCGTGTGACCGGACGTTGCTGGGAAAGATTGCGTGAGATCCCACGTGGGACCTGCTGGTATGGTATAGAACCTCGTGGGACCAGCGTGAGACGCAGTGAGATCGCGTGGGACCTGTGTTATATGTCTCATGGGACCCCGTGAGACCTCGTGGGATCGCGTGGGAAGCCATGGGAATCGTGGGACCAGCAAGGGACGCAGTGTGATCGCGTGGAACATGTGTTATATGTCCCATAGGGCCTTATGGGACCTCGTGAGACTGCGTGGGACCGCGTGAGACGCCATGGGACTTGGTAGGACCAGCGTGGGACGCAGTGGTATTGCGTAGATTCTGTGTTATAGTCCCACGAGGTCCCACGAGGTCCCGTGGGATATATAATTCACGTGCCACGCGATCTCACCGCATTCCACGCTGGTGCCACGAGGTCTCATGGCTTCCTACGCGGTCCGACAAGGTCCCACGGGGTCCCATGGGACATATAGCACAGATCCCACGCGCTTCATCATTGCCAAGTCAGGGCTTACCGCACCGTCTCAACGGACGCTGCATGTGTCCTATCAAGAACACCGCCCATCTGCTTGCTGGTTGATGAGCTCGGTGAGGTTTTGAAGAGGCAAGAGGCCCTCAAAACGAAAAGATAGAGATGAACCCAACTCGTCGAGTTGCCATTTGCGAGGTTGGAAGAGCTGCGACCGTTGCCAAGTGGTAAACGGGATGGGACAGCTCAACGAAAGGAAGATGGACACATCGACTCATCCCGCACCTAGAGCGATGGGTCGATCGTGGCCACGGAGAGCTCGACTATTGGCTCACACAAGCCCCGAGCAGCCACGGCTGCTTCGGAGCCCATCTCGCCATGTACAAGAAGAGAGCACTCCCGGAGCAGCGGATTTGACATAGATTCTGCTGAGCACGCATTGTTCGAATGCGTTGACACAGGCACGGAGCGCGCGGAGATTCAAACAAGGCTCGGGTTCCGGCTCATCCCCGAGAACCTAGTACCAAAAATGCTCCGCAATGAGGGGATGTGGGATGACATCGCACAGTACATCCAGACAGCGATCACTCGCAAAGAAGAGAGGGAACAATTCCTGCAACGCCAGGCAAGAGGTGCAACGCAATAGATGGCGGACCGCGAAGAGAGAAGAGAGAAGAAGACGAGAAGGGACACCAGAAGAGATGCGCTACCCATGGAGCGCGAGCAACGCCACCCATGTCTGAAGTAATGCGCGAGTAGTTCCGGGATGGGTTAGGTGAATTAATGGATTCTTTCTCTGCCTCCCCCTGTTAACGGGTACGAGACCGAGGGAGTTTCGTCGGGAACATTTCTTGAAGATAGCTGGAAGGTAATTCGAGTCAACTGCCGACTTTTTCCGCTACCCAAGCTGATCTCTGCGCTGGCCCCGACATAGGGACCCGTCACAAGAGCTAGTTATTTGCTTTTGAGGCGGCCTATCATCTGGCCTGCAGATTTTCCCCTTTCCAGACGACCTTAGGAAGAAGAAAATAGTATATAAGATAACCGATCGGCACAGCAAGTGATATAGATAGCTGATTGGCACCGCAAGTCCACAGCATCAGGCCGTTACATTAATTTTGCATCACATCACCTCATCTCCCAAGGAATACGTGTCATATACAATCTAGTAGACCGAGCCATCAAACTTCCAGATAAACCCTTCCACACGAAAATGGACAGCATTCAATCATATCTTCTACTCAATAACTCCTCTCTCTGGACAGCATTCAATTATATCTTCTACTCAATAACTCCTCTCTCAATTTAATTGACAAGTATATCAACCAAAAGTTGCACTCCACTTTTTCTACCAAAGTTCTCACAATATACTAACAACTCACAAAAAAATCGTTTCTGCAATTTGAAGATAATTTATCCCTATTTCCCTGGTTTCACATTATCCATTAAGAAAGCATTGAGGAAAAATTATATCATTCATGTGGAGGCTATGTCGGATACCGACAGGTAGATCTCCGGAAATTTTCGGTAATTTCGTAGTTTTGTAACCGCTCAAAAATTATTGCAAGGATAGTTCTAAAATTTTGGGAGGTCGGAGTTCACGTGCCAAGGAATTGTCTGAATAGTCGAAGTCATGTTTGTGTGGTATAGCCGGGATTTTATATCCCATCGGAAAATGACGACTACCGAGGTCGGCCAATGTGATCCAATCAATAGTTTTGCAGGTGATCTTGACTCACGGGAGAACATTTAGACGATTTTTGGAAGTATTCCGGCCAATCTCTTTTTATAAGAATTTGTTTCCGACAAAAATTGGCGTTGCCGTTATGGAACTCGTAAAAAATGCTTTGGTCACTTTTGGCCGCCATATTTGCGATTTGTTATTGTTTCATCCCGTCGGTATCGCAGATATTTTATCTTGGCAACAGGCCTGTTGTTAGAGACCAAGCATTGTTTTAATGATCTTTGAGCTGTATTCACTTGTGAAAATGGAGCTCTCAGTTCATAATCTGAATGAGAGACCGAGACCCGCATTCTGTGCAAGTACACGATTCACTGCTCACAAAAATAGTACTGGAGACCGAGCAAGAGGCCTGTTCCTAACATAGAACATCTGCGATATAGATGGGATGAGTCAACAACAAATCGCAGATATAGCGACCTAAAGTGATCGAAACATTTTTTACGAGTTCCATAACGGCAATGCCAATTCTTGGCGAAGACGAATTCTGAAAAGTAGAGATTGACCGGAATACTTCTGAAAATCGTCCGAACATCTTCCCGAGGTATCACCTACGAAATTATCAGAATGGATCACATTTTCTTACCTCGGTGATCGTGAGTTTTGGATGTGGTATGAAATTCCGGTCAAACCTCACAAACATGAATTCGACTATTCAGCCCATTCGTCGGCACGTGAACTCCTACCTCCTAAAATTTCAGAGCTGCCCTTGCAGTTATTTGTGAGTGGTTATAGGACTATGGGATCTCCGACGAGTTACAGAGGTCTACCTGTTGGTATCCAACATAGCCTTAATCTCACCCGCTTGTACGGTTGCATGACCTTGACGAGTTGAGGAGGTTTGGCACCAAGAAGCACACCATCCGGAATCCTGGGGTGATATCTGTCCCAAGGTGACATCCAGGGGGAAGGAAAAGTCCTACCGGACGCGACCCCAGTTGGTGGCTGGGGAGGCCCGTACCGTGGCGTGACTGGAGTGTGGCAGCTTTGTCACTTCCCTGTGTGCCCCGGTCAGGTCGGAGTGAGAGCAAATAGCTCTCGCGGATTGAATCGAACCCATCCCGGCGTTGAGGCTAGCCGGAATGGGCCCGTCGATCTCAAACCCATCATGAATAAAGAAGATATGAATATAACTACCCCAGGAAGGTCGATAATCGCAAGTGCAGCGAATCCCACCAGTGATTCTGACCGAGTCGGAGCCTCGGTAGTCTCTGATAATGGTTGATCGGATTCTGGGTGCGACCCATCATTTTCTATGCTCATGGACGAACCGATGGCGGTAGATGCCTGTTCCGGGGAGGGAGGTCTGAACCAACCCGGTGAGCAGTCCACCGCATTGATAAGAGCCAAGAGGAATGCCGAAGCTATGGTAGGTCGGTGGAATAAGCTGAGAACATCCCGAGAAATAGAAAGAGAATTCCTTGATGAGATTCTGGAGATGGTAAAGGAGATTAACAAGGCGATTCAAGCGCATGTCATCGCCAAGAGGGAAGTCAAGGCTGAGCTCTTGAAGGTAATGGGTTTCGAGGACCGGCTGGAGATGGTTCGGGAAAGGACGGCCGAACTCGCGGACGAGTTCGGTCCGAACTCAAACAAAATGCAGGAGGAAGTCCAGGAACTCGCGGCATTGGCGACAATGAAGCTCAACCAGGCAACTGGGGTCTCCAAGAGAAAGAACATCAGTCCGCCAGAGGCCAGCGCCAGCAGCCAAAAGAAGAAGTAAGCCGTGAAGCTGCCGCGACTCGAATCGACGACTCTTCAAGTGGCCACGCCCAGAACCCAGGCTAGCACTCCGTTCAGGACCCGCAGCGAGGGTGAGAGGACGGAGGCCACGAGCAGGCAGAGAAAGAACCAAAAGAAGAGAAAAGAACGGAGGGATGATCTGGAATCCCGTGGCGCTGAGACAGCAACTTTGGGAGGGAGCGAAAACGTCCAGACACTAAGAGGAAAGGAGAGGCCGCGGGAGGAGAAAGAGGAGGAGATGCAGCAGAACCAGCAGAAGAGAGGCCAACAGGAGAAAGAGGGGCCGAAAGAAGAAGAGAGGAGACCTAGAGTTAAACCTGATGCTGTCCTTACCAGGACGGCTTGAGCAACGCTGACATGCTAAGAAAAATGAAACAGGGAGCAAATGCCGAGAAAGTTGGTTCAAAAATCAGGAAAATCAGGAAGACCAACATGGCCACATCTTGACAGAGCTTCAAAAAGGCACCGACGCAGAAGTTGTGAAAACTGGAACGGAGTTGAGGAATTGTCAAGGATGACGGGGACATTCACCGTCTCTCAACCAATAAAACGCTGGACGTGCATGACATCGATGATGTAACAACCGCCGAAGACGTCAAAAATGCGATCGTGAAGATCATTGCAGACAACTGCAAGGATAGTGTTCCAATCAGGACTCTCCGGCAGTCGTTCAGAGGCACACAGACCGCGATCGTGACGGTCCCAGCTAGGCTCGCTCACAGCATCACGTCGAGGAGAACCATTCGCATAGGATGGACTGCAACGTGACGACGTCGCAGCCGGACTCACGACCGTTTCCTCGCCTCCGCCCGGGTATTCTAGAGCGGAAATCTGATCTCGCTCGAAACCTTTCTTATGTTCAGGTACCCGGGCGGAGAGGTGTTGCCGGTGAGGAGAAGCTCGCCGGGCAAGCAGGCAGAGCATGCAGAGCAGCCGCAGTTGAGCAGCAGCAGCAAGGCCGAGCGTAGTGCGCGTTAGGGCCGTTGAGGGCAGCACCTTCCGGGCGCGATTTGGGTAGGCGCAAGGCGGGAGTGGGCCGCGAGACGCCGCGGAGGAGGGGTTGCGAGTAGTCCGCCGACACGAGCAGAAGTTGAGATACGCACCGAGCATTTTGGAGTAGTTTTTAGTGATTTTGGAGTAGCGGAGTTGCGAACGGCGGATATAAGCCTGTAAATTTTGCTGCAGAATATGTCCTTCGGGGAAATCCTCGACGGTAAGTGCGGCTATCATTTCTTTTCCTGTTTCAATCCTTCCTCGCTCCCTCGCGCTGGAGAGTCGTGCGCCGCGGATCGTCCTCGGGAGTGCCGTGCTCGGGGCCTCGGCTGTGCCCCACGCGCGTATCCTCGTCGGTAGTGTCAAGCCCGGGCAAATCGCTCTCGCCCACGCGCGTTGCGTCGTTGACCCTCCTAAAGGCACGCGTAGAGGTAGGAGAGCTGCTCGGGCAGCTAGGTAGGACAAAACTCAATAGTAATCCTCGCCTCTCAGCGGTGGTGCCTTCTCGGGGGCCTTCCCCTGGGAGTTACGTAGGGCTCCTTGAGTCGCCCTCGGCTGGTGCACAGCATAGCTCGGCCCGCCAGGGTGCTTAACCTCAGCCCCATGACTGCGTGCGCGTTCAGGCCATCTTGGCCACGGGGCCGGCCGGCGGTGGCCATTTTTGCGCCGAGCTCAAGGAGCATCGCGGGCGGAAGTCGCCCAGCGGAACGCGCGCAGATGGGGGGTCACGTGACGCGGAGCCTTAGGGTGCGTGTACAGTGAATGCCTCGCGTGGATTAGGGTGCGTGTGAAGTAGGTGCCTCTAGAGTGTTAGGCTGCGTCCAGCCATGTCGTGCCCCGTGGGTTAACAGAGGGAGCTCGTAGGGTGTGTACGTATGGGAGGTGCTCGCGTGTGTTGGCTAGGTGGTGTCAATAGTTTATATAGAGACATTGGGTGGTTATGAAAGACGCGTTAGATGGACAGTTAGAGTGTTGAGTCGGTGTATATTCGTGGCATGCTGGCCACCGAATGGGAATGTATATGAATGAAGTACAGGGTTGAATAAATGGGCGCGTAGCTCGATGAAAATACACACTGGACCTATCTCTGTCCAATAGATTCACCCCTCCCCCTCATTCACAGGTGTGCTCTGTACCTGGACGTAAGTAGCTGCTCCGCCCTTCGGGCGCGGGGACTTGGGCCCAATCCCGATCCGGCCAAATAGGAATGAGTTGTGACCTTGTAAGGTAGCATGATCTCACATTTCTCCGTCACAGGACAAATGCGAGAGTTCGGAAGAAGAGTGGAGTCCCGGGGTGCTACAACTGCCTGCAGTATGGATACATAGCACCCAAGTACAAGGAACCGAAGGACCCATCTGAGCGCTGCTACCACTGTGGCAACGAGAGCCACCTCGCGGCCAGATGCCAGGAGCCCCCAAAGTGCCTGAGTTGCGAGCATCTCGAGGTTGACAGCAACCACAGGTCCGGAGCCCTTGACTGCCAGGCCTACCAACGGACGAGATCCGAGACCGGTCCCAGGAGTCGCAAGCGCAATGGCTATCTTTCTCCAAGCAAATCTACGCAGGTCTCCGGAGGCTCATGATCTTCTGGCAGCCGAGGCACTGCGCAACGGAGTCGATGTTCTGATAATCTCGGGATAAAATCAGAGATAGGACCTCTCTAGGTCCACGCCTGACCTTAGCGACTGCGCAGTCATCCAGATCATGAACTCGTCGGTCTGCGGAACGGAGAAACCCACGGACATGGCTCCGCGAGGAGAGTGATGGAAGCGGTAGCAGTCTACAGCTGTTACTACTCTCCCAATGCCCCATGCAGGTATTCTCGCGCGAGCCCAAGGAACTTGAGGATAGCGTGAGACAATGGCGAGGGCTGAGAGTAGTTGCAGAAGACTTCAACGCCGAATCACCCGGTTGGAGTGGCGGACAGGAGGATGCGCGCGGTGTTGCACTAGCCGATACCATAAACCTTCTAGACTTGGTCCTAGTGAACCAAGTGGGCCATGCAACTTCCTATAAGGGAGGATCGTCATCAGTGCTAGATCTGATGTTCGTCAGTCCGGCGTTAATCGGACGAGTGACAAAGTGGAGGGTCCTGGACACAGAAACGCTGAGCGACCACCGTCACATTAGATTCAAGATCAGTGACATCAGGGGACAAAGGAGCAACCAGAGCATCGTGGGATGGCAAGTTAGGGAACTTGACCGAGGTAAGCTCGAAAAGTCAATCTCAGCCGCGGAAGACCTCGCTGAACACCAAACTCTGGAAGAAGCTGTCGCCAGAGCAACGAGCGCAATAACCAGAGCCCGCGATGCCGCTATGCCCCGCAGAAAGAAACCGTGCTTCGATAGGAAGGAGGAATACTGATGAGCAGAAGTGATCGGAGAGCTTTGACGCAGGAGCAACGCTCCGAGGGAGAAGGCACAGCGATCTTGTAAGTGGAGATGACCATCCGGTGAGGTTGACAAGGAGGCTTCCAAGGCGGCCAACAACCGCCTGCAAGAGGCAGAAGCTGTTTGGCAGCTGCCTGTCTGGTAAGCAGAAGTGCTGGAAAGACCTGTGCAACATGGTCAACGCTGACCCATCGGGTACACCCTACCGCGTGGTGATGCGACGGCTTAAGGCGCACAATAGCTCCTCCGTCCCAACGGACGGGAGGACTATGCTGATGATTTTGGGGGCGCTGTTTCCAGAGGGCGAGCCGTGCACTATGTTTCCGCCCACCATAACGAAACCCCGACCGCCATTCGAGGGGAGCGAACTGAGGCTAGCAGTGATCAGGTTGACCAAGAGCAAGGCTCCAGGCCTAGATGGAATTCCAAACGAGGCCCCGAAGATAGTCGCGGCCGCGAGGCCGGGTTGCCTTCTCGAACTGTTCAACAAGTGTCTGTGTGCCGGAGTGTTCCCGAAACCATGGGAACATCATAAGTTTGTGCTTTTCCCCAGAGGCAAGGGCGGAGACTCCAAGGATCCATCTACGAGCAGGCCCTTGGGTCTGCTCGAAACATTGGGGAGATTATACGGTAGGATAGTCCTCAACAGGCTCGGAAAAACCTCCGAGCAGAGCGGCGGGCTGTTTCTGATGCAGTTCGGCTTTCGGAAAGGATGCAGCACGCTGCACGCAATCGAGACCGTGCAGGACGGGGTCGAAACGGCGTTGGGGATCGAACCGAAATCTGGAGAATTCTGCGCAATCATCGCGCTCGATGTGAAGAACGCCTCCAAATCCGCAAGCTGGGAATGCATCTATAGGTCACTAGTGGGCAAAGTTCCAGTCCACCTACTCGCTGTGGTCAGTGATGCCCTCCGAGATTAGGTCTTGGCCTTGGACACCGGTGAAGGCTGAACAACGCTAGAGCTTACGGCAGAGATTGCACAGGGATCCGTATCTGGGCCATTTGAGTGGAATAACCAGTACGACGACTTCCTGGACATGGATTTACCGCGCGGAGCTAAACTCGTGGGCTTCGCGGACGACGCCGAACTCGTCGTTGTTGCTCCAGCTGCGTGGGAGGTAGAACTTATTGCGAAGGATGCTTTGGACCGGACCGGTGAGTGGTTTCAAGAACACCACCTGTAAATCGATGAACTCAAGTGCGAGGAACTGCTTGTTACGGAGAGGAGGAGCTACGAGGCCCCAGATATCACCGTCAACTGTCATGTGATTCCACTCAAGAGGGAAATCTGGTATCTCGGGGTGTGGTTTGACGACAACTGGGCCTATAAGGCGCACATCAGGGAAGCCGCACTCAAGGAAGAGAGAGTAGGGTATGCACTCCAGCGGCTGATGCCAAACATAGGTGGGCCCATGTCGAACAGAAGAGCATTTTTGAATACCGTAAGCACGTCTACCATGCTTCACGGTTCCCCTTGTATGGCGGAGTGTAGCGAAAGTGACGCAGATTTCCAAGCTAAAGGGACCGATTCAGCGCCGAGCATCGCTTCGGACGATCAGCGCTTACTGCACCGTCTCGGCCGACGTTGCATGCGTCTTGGCAGGAACACCGCCAATCAGCTTGCTGGTTGGTGAGCGTGTGGAAATCTGGGAGAGGTGAGAGACCCTCAAAGCTGGAGAGGTGGATATAAACCCCCCTCGCCGGGCTGCCCTTCGCAAGGCTGGAAAAGCAGGGGCATCGGCCAAATGGCAAGCAAAATGGGATTGCTCAACAAAAGGACGATGGACCAACTTGTTGATCCCGCATCTCGTGCGATGGATCGATCGTGACTACGGAGAGCTGAACTACTGGCTAACACAGGTCTTGAGTGGTCATGGCTGCTTTGGTGCAGCATGCATCTCATCGAGTTTAGGAAGAGAGCATCACCGGAGTGCCAGAGCTGCGGTCTTGACATTGTTACCGCTGAACACGCTTTCTTCGAGTTCACTGACACCAGCACGGAGCGTGTGGAGATATAAACGAGGCTCGGGTTCCGGCGCACTCCCGAGAACCTTGTACCAACAATGCTCCGCGTTAAAGGAACGAGAGGAGACGTCGCCCAGTACATCAAGACGGCGATCACCCGCAAGAAAGAGAGGAAACGATACCCGCAACGACAAGCAAGAAGCACAACGCAGTAGACGGCGGACAGTGAAGAAAGAAGAGAGAAAAAAACGAGGAGGGAAACGAAATGAGCTGCGCCACCCTTGGAGCGCGAGTAACGCCAGCCATGCCTGAAGTAATACACGCGCAGTCCCGGGTATGGAGGGGTAAGTTGGTGGATTTTACCTCTGCCTCCTCCCGTCAACAGGTACGAAGCCGAGGAGGGCTTAGACTGTCAGGGTCTCTGGGGATGGTCGGGAGGTGATCCGAGCCGAACGTTGGCTCCTCTCGCCGCCCAAACTGACTCTTGGGCTCACCCCGTCACGAGGAGTTTAACGGGAGCTCTTTCACGCTCCTGAGTCAGCTCGAAACTATCCAACCAGTTCTGAAAATGATGGAACTACTACTTGTGAGTATCATTTCTTCAAACTTGACTGTAATTTTACGTTCCAGGCTCGTAAAACAGTCGCGCTCGGTAAATTACAGTCGAGCAGGTAAAATCATCCCAGGTAGTATTTCTACTGATCGGATAGTTCCCAGTGCCGCAAACTGTAGAAATACTCCGCGCTTTTTTACAGTGTAGGTAGAAATCCCATCAAGCTGTTACCCAGACACAATATATAGTTTACAAAATAGATTGTGCCAGCGGTGACAGTACTCACACTGGTAATACCTTGAGGAACGTCAAAACGAGGTAGGTGAGCATAGACAAGGTATCAGACAACTAGTTGAAACTTCTGCTCTAGCTCAACATGAGGAAAAATTTGCAGCATAAGGTAAATTTCGACAATTGTCAACTTCTTAGTACGGAAAACCGTTACAGAGCGAGACTTTTCTCGGAAATGCTCTATATATATATATATACACACACACATACATTCTAATACCTCAAACCGATGAGAAGACCCACAAAACTTGGAAGCTATTAACAAATTCTCTTCAGACAGGTCCATCTCCTATCCTCCCTCCAAAATACACGTCTCACAGCGTAGCGCCCTTATTTGCTCAGAATATCTCCATACACATACATCGATTGTAATCGATGTATGTGTAAGATAATTATCTTACGGTATGTCACAGCAACCGATTGCTTTCCGACCGGATTGAACTACAGCTGATTTCCTTGGTCCGTCCTGGGTATGATTTGCTACAAGATCATGCAGCATTCGGCTTTTTCATCTAAGCCGAATCAATACTACCCACGAATCGAAAAATCCATCATTCAGCGGAAGTTTCATGTGAGTATCTTTTTGTAAGAGATAGTGCCATATAGTACAAATCCTAGTTTTGCAAACCCTCGCAGGAAATCAATTCTCTCACAGGTTCGACCAGTCTTCAGTGTAATGTCATGTACTCTCTATGTCTTTTGTGTAACGATTCCGATTAATTTGGAGAAAACTAATTCGACTATGATTTCTTTGAAATTGGACCAACTTTTAATTCAAAGTGAATGGTTTTATTGGTGTTTTGTTGTACTTGAAGTTCAATTGTCCCTCACATCCAATGTTTAATTTTAGCGTGGAGGGGATCGTAATATAACGATCGAAACGTTGCCGTTTGGAAGCCACTGAGTGGAAGTGGCAGGAGAGACCAATCGATTCTCTCCACCAAATTCTGTCAACATCCTGCAATAGAGTCCTAAGACGTAATATCGAAGTTATTCATACGCATAGGGCATGTCATATACCCAAGAGCATATGAGTCATTCCATAAAGTTTGGCACACTTTTGGGTTGCGGGTTACGGATTTTTCTGAAACTTCATGGACACGTTCTATGGGTGAGAGTAGGAAGAAAAACACATTTTCGAGCCCCCCAAAAAAATTCGTGCGGATTTGGTACGCTATTTCCGTTTTGAAAATTGGAAGAAAGTCAATTTTCTTCTTTTTTGATTGATCCTCCATCCATATGAGGCCGAATAGGAATAATTTCAAAACGTCATGAATCGATGTAAAATTCTTTGAACTTTCCAAAGAAGATAATTTGAGATCTCAAAAAGTTCAACATAACCTCAGGGAAGTCGTTTTTTTTTTTTAAAAAACCAGGGTTTGGGCCTCAAGCCCAATTTTATCCCAAATTCGACATTTTTTTCGAATTCCTCGGGGAATTTCACATCGATTCATGTTCTAAACAACTTGGGATGGAAGTGAGCAAGGTACTCAAATGAAGGCTCGATTTGCACGTTGAACGGCCCAAACTCGATGGACGCTCAGAAATCCATTCCTGATTTTTATGAGGCCCAATTACAGAAATGTCAAAAGAACATTTACCTACGTGAAATTCTCTGAAATTTTTGATAAGAATACTCTCAGACCTCAAAAAGATCAACATAACCTCAAAAAAGTGATTTCTTTCGAGAAAAATCCATTTTTTGTACTTGAGGTTCAATTTTACCTCAAAGGCTATAGCCGGGTATTAGGGTCGAAAGTGCCTCGGTCGAAAATGGCCAAGTGACCCATACCGTTCGATAGGTATTGACAAAATATACTACC
>JAPYYZ010001657.1:0-14666 GCA_030522705.1 Eretmocerus eremicus | reverse complement strand
CTGCCTCGTGCAACTGTCGATTATCGCCTGGATCTTCTCCTTCGGCTGCTTCGAGATCGGCACTATGCGGTCGAGGTTCTCGTCCACAAACAGCCGCACAAACATCTGCCGGCAAAACAATTTGTCTCGTGTCAGGAGCTTGCGATCGAGTGCGACGCTTGCACGCAACTCCGCGCCGTACACAAAAGTTTACGTCGTCTGCCACTAGGGTGAATTTTCGGCCTAGCAAGTAGGGATGGAAATGATGCATTGCGTACAAAGCGGCTAAGTACTCCTTCTCGGTTGTATGGTAGTTTTTCTCGTGTTTGTTCAGTGTACGTGAAAGGTAAGCGACAAGATGATCAAAGCCATCAATTTCCTGACTCGGTACAGCACCTATAGCAAAATCGCTACTGTCGGTGGTCAATGGATAGGTTTTATCAAAATTTGGAAAGGCTAATATTGGGGCCTGACACAAGCATTCCTTGAGAAGCTGGAAAGCTTGCTCCTCGTCACCTCCCCATTGAAAATGTTGTAGCTTCTTAGTGAGTCCAAATAACGGTCTCACAATTATGGAGAATTCTTTGATAAGACGTCTGTAGTGGCCGACCAGGCCTAGAAATTGTCGCACATTTCTATGACTTTTTGGTCTTGGAAAATCTTTCGTCGCCTCGATCTTTTTAGGATCAGGCTCCACCCCTCTTTCACTGACAATGTGCCCCAAGAACGCAACTTCCTTCTTCAGAAACTCGATCTTGTCAGGCTGCAACACCAAATGAGCCTGGCGCAATCGATCGAAGAACTGTCTAACCTTCCTGTCATGGTCTGCTAGTGATACTGCGTAAATGATGACGTCATCAAGATACACTAGCATGTCTGTCTCTAATAAACCCCTGAGGTCATTGTCCATCATCCTTTGAGAAGTGGCCGGTGCATTTTTCAAGCCTTCAGGCATCCTCATGTATTGGATATGCCCCTTAGTGGTCGTAAAGGCAGTTTTCCAGCGCTCAGATTCCTCCATGGGAATCTGCTGGAAACCGTTGGCTAGGTCAAAAGTTGAAAAATACCCCGAACCTCCCAATTGGTTCATTATATCGGCTATATTAGGTGAAGGGTGGGCATCACCAACAGTTTTCTCATTCAATTCTCGAAAATCAATGACTACACGCCATCTGGGACGTCTCTGACTATCAGGATGTTTTGGAACAATCCAACAAGGGAATTCAGCAGGGGATGCTGATGGTTCGATGATACCATCCCTTAGCCTTTTCTCGATATGTTCTTCCAGTACCTTGCGGTGTACAGGGGGGTGCCTGTACTGTTTTGTACTAATTGAAATATTATCAGTCATGGGGATCTCATGTTCGATTATATTTGTACAGGTCAACTTGTCACCAGGCAAAAGAACGACATCGGCATGATCCTCAATGAGTTTCTCTACGGTTTTTCGTTCTTCAGGATTCAGATCGTTTTTCCGAACAAGAGTCTCCACTTGTTCCGCCGTTTGCCTCAGATCCTGAATAGGTGAAACACTTTCATCTGAGCTGGATTCTGAGTCAAAGGAAGGCACATAGTATTCATAATCAAGTATCTCCTTAGGATCAATATGAATGCATACATCCTCCTCTCTCGTGTTTATTGCCATGATATTACACTGGCCATTATCATTTACGACCAATCCTTCATCAAGATACATCCCATCTAGGTCAGATTTAATTCTTGGCAAATATCCCTCTTTCAAATTGTTTTGTACCAAATTGATTCGAATTATTTGCTTGGTTCTTGCTCTGAGGATGTGACGCGTGCGGCGATCATCGCTGCGTGATGAAGTTTCAGGAACGGTTTCTTCTGGGCAGGTATCACAGCCGATCTCAATCGTTGTGGAGGCTGGAGGCTCAGCGAGCTCGTCTCCAAGTGTCTCATGAACTTGGCTGGACTCAGGCATTTCTCCGTCACTACTTGCGTCATCTTCCATCCGCGAAAAATAGGGATCATCCCTTAAATCATATTCCTCGTCACTAGCCTCTTCGGCTTTCATGGAGTAGGCCCTCACTCTCTTTTTGGGTTTCGATTGATCTTTCATTACAAAAGGTATGGGGTGCATTACGTCTGCATTCACCTTCATGGCTTCTGAATAGTAATTAATGACGGCTTCTGGAGTCCAGAAGTACTATCTCTCAAGCAGGCCGTCAGTGTTGATTGGAAAGTCGTCTGAGACAACGAAAAATGGGCAAAATTCACCCTTGATTTCCAAATAGGTAAATCCTGGTGATTTTATCACTCCATTAGGGCCAACTCCCTTAAATTTTGAATTGTCTCTCACGATTCATAAGTCGGGTACGAGGACACTTTTCTTGATGATGTTAACATCGGAACCGTTGTCTAGCATAAAAAGTGCCCATGGCTTGGTCAAATCGGGTACTCGTAGTCGAACGACTGTTTCTTCCTCGTGCACGGCGCCTGGAACTACAGATCGCCGGCTCGTCCTAATTTTTGGGACGATTCCAATCCTCGTTCTAGCAGTATGACCCTGCTCATCGGGGAATGATTTGAGTGTGATTGATTTTGATCCATTCTCGAGTTGTCCATGTTGCCCTGCCTCACCTTGTTTGGGGGCTGGCTCCTTGCTCTCGGTCTGTCCTGTCGATGATTCTTGTCCGACGACCTTGCTAAGGGGTGAGAGTTTAGATATCAATTCGGCTGCTGGCTTGCCTTATTTCCGCGACGGCCCCCCTGGGACTTTAAATCATCCCGATGATTCTGACTCCATTGTCGTCCCGACATTTCGTTGAAATTTGGTCTGTAGAAGTTATTCCATCTCTGGTCCGGGACGTATGGGCGACGTTAATCACCCGTCATTATTAGGATCGAACAGCTGTCGACCACCAACGTTCCGATTTGTTCCCTGGCTGTAGTAGGGTTGATTATTGCTATTTCCATAACCTTGACGATTTGGAACCTTTCTTCTCTCCCATTGTGATTTAGAATATTGGGGCCGGGAATCCAGATGACTGGCAGGTTGGTTCGATGATCTATAGTCATTGCCATAATTATACCGTGGCCTATCATATTGTGACCTCTTTTACTGCTGATATTGGTCCAACCCATATGGTCTTGCGGGTGGGTTTATTGGGGCATAAGTGGTCTCGTTATTTCTCCTTGCAGGAGAATCACTTCTTTGTCGAATCCTTATCTGTCTATCTTGTGTGAAATTATTCTCATACTTTCGAGTGGTTTGTTCATTGTATGGCCTTTCTCTAAAATTGGAACTATACCGTTGGCGGGTATCAGGTATTATGCGGGCTGCCATTCGGGATTCTAACCTAGCGGCGTGTGCATGTGCCCGTTCTAACGGATTGGGCTAGAGAAGATCAACGGATCTACTCAGATCTGGGGGAAGACCCCTGATGAAGGCATCGACTTCCGTTCCTCTGAGTGGCACCACCATTACATCATCATAAGCGGCCCCCTTTTCTTCCTTCAGAGCAACAGTCACACTGCTGATCAATGAATCTAAATAGTCATAAAATCCGGCTACGGTCTGGCCTTGCTTCATTCTAAGTTGCAAAATCCTATTACAATAGTATCCATAATTCCGCCCTATTGCAAATCGTTCTCGTAAATGTTTGGCTAGAGCGTCGACCTTTAAGAATGTTTTCCTAGCCGAGCTATCTTTTGCAGCTCCTCTGAGTTCGCCTAGTACGGCTTTCATATAAGACTCTCGTTGGGCAGGCTCAATCCAATCATATCTCGCTCTGATGGTATGAATATATTCTTTAAGCGGCATATTCCGACCATCGAACTGTGGAATGCGTTGTACAGCATATTGCTATGAGAAATTGTTCGTTAACGCGCCCGCAAAGGTTTGCGCCAACGTTTCCATGCTTGGAGGATCAGGCATACTGTCGTTCCTTCTGAGATTCCCAATTCCTTTCACTACTTTGAGGGTCTGCTCTTCGACTGATTGGATTTTAACGCCTAAATCGTCTAAAATTCACCGATGCTAACTAGAGGACGATTGCCTTTGCCTGATTCAATATCTTCTGAAAGATCACTATGGTGATCTTCTTTCCTTCATCCGCAAGATATATGATGGCGCATGGAAAATAATGGAAGGAAAAGCTCGTATATATCCGAGCTTTTCCTTCCATTATTTTCCATGCGCCATCATATATCTTGCGGATGAAGAAAAGAAAAGGAGAGGAAGTGAAAACCGAGACTTCAAATGGCTCAAAATCACTAGTGTAACCCAGAGTCATCAGTTGATTTTGTGTTAGAGAGGGTTCAAATTGAGAATACAAGGAAGGAAGATCACTCTGTACCAGACGAGATTTGATTTCAGGCTGTACTCTAGTCCATTCGAAACAGCGTGTATTCAGATTATGATGTTATTTTGAGAAAACTTTGAACAAGTACTAACCGCGGTTGCCTAAAATTCCAAAATCTAAGGGTCAAAGTGACTTGTCTGTAAACAATTGGGTCCCTTATAGGGTAGAGATGGAATTATTTGTCGTCTTGCTCAGCAACCTTATCGATTTTGAGTGAACTAAGTTCGCTTTCAATGGTTAAAAGCCTATTCTCAATCCGTAAACTTCTATTATGCAATCGATTTCTCAATTGGAGAAGAGATTGGGTCAATTTGTTGTGACTCTGACGTAAATTATGAATGGACTGGTTCAAATTGGAACTCGCGATTTGACACTGATCGTTCAAGTAATATTGTTCCTGGAAAAGCGAATCGTGACTTTCCACTCCTTGTGTTAAATTATAGAGTAATCCGCCTTGGATTCTGGTTCGAGTTTCCACAGTTTGAAGCTGCTCCTTTAGTTCGGTTAATTCTAGCGACATATGGGTTCGCGATAATTTCCGATGGTCGTGTTTGCTAATACAGGCCTTCACAAATTGAAGGGAGTGTACTCTACTGTACTTATATGACCTATGTAATTGAATAGTACGTGAAAGTGAGAAATTTGGAAAACTCACACCAATGCTAATAATGGTATCATTCCAAGATCTTACTACGATACAAGGTTCAACAACGTGTGCAAAGCTATGTCTGCATGGAATTTTCCTCACGCAGATAGCTTTAGCTTTCTCCCTTTCAGCGATTAATCCCCGAGACCCGCATCAAAGATGACAAACACTGATCGTCATACGAAGACTCCAGTCAAGTCATGCACACCCTTCAGGTAATCTTCCTCCCTTAGCCTATTTGTGAACAAGGGCTCGGATCGAATTCAGGGATGACGGCAATTCAAAGCTGCGATGGCGTTGATGTCTGTGGTCTGGACAAAATTCCCAAATCGTCACAGTAGTTTGTCGCAATGCAATAGGGAATCTTTCACTTAGATGGCATCTGGATCTATAAACTTGGATGGAATTATAGGAATGAGCGCTAAGGCAGGATAACCCCTAACCGACTGAACTGAAATGGTATCCCACCTAAATGCTGGAATGTTCAATCACCCAAATCCGGTTCGTAAAGTTTCCACCTACTTCGTAGCTATTGGGTCAATTCTTGACGATTGTCTCACTATATGCTCCTACGTAATAATCTTGTTGGAAAACTGTTTTCAGGAAAAATATCTAACACTTACTTTGAGTTAAAAGCGAAATCGAGGAGCTGATATAATAAACCTGGATCCCCCTACTCTGAACAATGAAACTTGTGGTTCCTAAATAGATTGTAGGATGACTGCATGTATAATCCTGAAAGTATTCATATATGATTTCTGTCTGCTGAATGGATTGATTGGAAATCCGGAAAAGGTCAACTAATGTAACACCCTGTATTAGAACTCCGTGGGTTTGCTACTCCTGGAAATATTCGGACCCAAGTAATCGTGCTACGAATCGCTTCGGGTCTAATTGGCTTTAAATGCGCCGGCTCGATAGGGTCTTTTATAATTTGGCTAATAATCTTTGAATCAGAGTGAATTTCTATCCTTATTACAAATGGAGATTAATAATGCCCATTTGGAAAAGCTCTATTTTTGAGTCGTGCACTTGCCATATTACTCAATATATAGAGTTGTACTTGTAAGCTTCTAGGTTATTAATGGAAAAGAAAAATAATCCTAATTATAAATAATCACCATTGCGTGATAATTTTTAGAGATGTGCTAAAAAGTGCAGCAAATTGATGCACAATCGACTACTACATGCACTTTGCAATCTACAAAAAGGGTGTGCTACACGCGATTATAATCTGCGCTGCCAGGTACTTGGTTAGATTGAAAACTTGAAAGCCATAGCTCAATCCCAAAAGTCAAGTCGAATCTTATGAATCAGCTTCCGGAGTTGAAATTCTCAAAGGCTGGAAGGGCGGCTCTAGACACGGGCGCACTTGTGTTTTTGAATAAATCTAAAATTCCAAGAAATCGCAAATGTGCAAGTTCAAAATCAGAGCATGGATCGCGCCAAATACATCAGTATGAGAAACTGATGTTTAATTCTTACAGGTTACCATTGTGGTTCAATCATTATTGATTCTCTATGGGATATTGTATTTCTCCGATTCCTAATCGTTTAGCGAAACTAAATCTTCATGGTGTATTTACAAAGTATATAAGATTTCTAAAAGCCTCTTTCGAATTGTGTGAAAGTCGATTTGAATCCAAATAACTCTAAATTTCAATTAGGAATAATCAAAGTGTGAAAATAGTCAAAATCCCTCAATCAAATGCAAAGGTATACTGATCAACGTAGCACTCAAGATGCCTCTAGATCAAGTAGAGAAGTCTAAGTATGTTCACTATTATATGAATTTCAGTAAATTACCATGAATGTTACTCAGGTTCACTATCCCCCTGGGTATTTTGCAATGAGACTAGGTTTTCTGATGTTTAACCTAATATTTTGTTCACTGGTCTTTATTGACCGTTATCGCAGGAGTGACGATGTAAAAGTCCAAAAAGGTCTATAATTATAAAAAAAATCCATCAAATCCAAGGGTCCTTTAATTTTTTCCCTTATGGACCTTATAAATTCCGAAACGAGGTTTTTAGCTTCTCTAACTCAATGTCCTTGGTGACACAAGAACAACCTGGGATCTTCGTTCCATAATGACGGTTCCGAGATAAGAGATTTTTATTCCGTTATTTAGGTCCAAAATTGAATGAACCAACAACATTGGTCACCAATGGATGAATTTTTCCGTTGTTGCAAATCGATGTGAGTTTGGAGAGAACAAACTGTGAGTCCCATCGGATAAGACACACCATAGATGTGTTTGACAAGTGCGAAAAAGCAGTTGAGAAATTCTAATTCAAACCGGAATCAATAAAATTCACATAGGTCTCAAAGGTGGTACTCTATCCACGGCTACATTGACAAATTCAACAGGCATGTTCCTTGTCCACTCAAACCCGATAATCTCACTCTCTATCGCCAGATGTGAGACTTTTTCACCGAGTGTGCGCCCAAGAATCAGAGAGAGAGAGAACATTTGCCAAGCGTCGCAACTGAGTGTGAATCAGGCTTTCGCGAATACTGTTGTGATCCCGACTTCTCGGCTTCATCTCTCCCAGTTGAATTCGGTCACCAGCCTCGTGTTTACATAGGCCAACCGACATATGCACAATGTAAGTGATTTTATTCACCCAAGGCGTCAGTGATTCTCAATTTGCAATCCCGCATTGAAAATTGCCTTTCTAGGATGACAGCGTTATGTGAGGAATATGTTTCATCGGCGAAAATTCCGCACAATCCAATGATGGAAACGGCAAGGTTATGGTGCTTTCCACACGCAATCCACTTGGCTGCAGGTATGTTTTTTATTTATCCGCTAGCAATTTAGATCCTTGATATCAACTGTGAAAAGTTGATACTGAACAGAATCGTTTCATCTTGATTCTCTTCTGCTGAAAATTTCTCCCACTCTTTTGTCGCCATCAGTGACTGAATGATTCGAAGGTGAGATAGTCTCATCACAACAGGAACCTCTGAATTTTATTCCTCCATTCAATTTTAACATGGGATATTTGATTCTTTTTGCACCAGTTTTTCTGTCATTGATTGGGGAGCTCGTCTAAGAAGGCTCCTTCTTGTAACGTACGGAATGTCATTCCTCACCCTCGTTACATTTGCATTATTGAGGTTCAATGAATGTATTTGATCACGTTGTGCCTGATTCTACACATGATAGTAAATATGTGTCAATAATGTGTTCATTCAGTTATATGGTGTTCATAACAACAACAAAAACCCGCTCATGCGTATACCCATTTGGTGTCGATATCACTAAATTAAAGAACCCAAAGAAAAAATTTTGTCCTCCGTCTCACTTTTTCATCACGATAAGTAACTAATTACTATACTTATTTCTTAGGATATTTTCTCGCCCTCATTCAACTTTGAAGGAATCTTATTTAAGAGGACTCAGCACGGTTCACCATGAGTCACCTGGACAGATACAGGATACGGTGTGACAGCTGATCCGTCAACAACCCTTTTTTATATTATGCCATAGTAATAAACAGTTATCTAGACATGCACCGAGTGGTGTGCCAGTGTTTCAAATATTGGTGTTGGCTAGCAACGTTCCAGCTCTCTACACTATTACGTACTGTTGAAATTTCAAGGTAATTGATTACTTCACGAATCCACAAATTCTTGGCTGGAAAGTTAAGATCATTCGTAAATGGAACTGGTTTGTTGGCCTATCAGCAGTTATCCTAGGCAGTCTGTTGACCATACTCATTTGCTATCGGTTCTTATAAAGTTTAAAGCAAAAATAGACTATATAAAAACTTGACTCGAATCATAATCTTGAATCAAACTTTGTTCCAGTCCTCTACTCAACGGTGGAAATTCCCCATGAAGGGCAGTCATGACTTTTCCAGGACAACACGCCGTTTCCAATAAAAAAAAATGTGGCATCAAATCATCTTTTTGATGAACATTTTGAGAGGATCGAGTACCGTTGTTATGAGATGAGCTTTGAGAGGCTGGCAGTGTTGAAAATCTCCCAGTTGGGTTCGGTTCCATCTCAGTATTTGCTAAGATTGTTCGAATAGGTCAGGGTACCAGTCTATAGGGTATTATTTCAAAGCCGAAAATTCAGAGATCTTCACCAGCTGGTTTTTCATGAGATCTTTGTTTGTTTCCAACAATGTAGACCTTTTATCCGATTTTTCACATTGGTTATGTAACTGAACGTAATTCATGAAATAAGGACAGATTCATTCACTAATTCCCTCAATGATCTTCACATGATTTATTCATGCACGACCCTAAGAATTTGTAGTCTTGGACTAACTATAGAAAAGTTGATCTTCGAATTGATGGTTCAGTGTATTGTAACGAATTTGGAGAAGTGAGCTTACGTTTACAGGAAAAAAGTATGAGAAAAGGGATGTTTTGAAGAGTTTTCAGGAGAAAGGAAATAAATGGAAGATCAGAATTATTCATGCATGGAGCGTGTGTCCTTTTCTTTCTTCATTTAATATCACCCACAACTCTCTGTCTCAGTGAGAGACCACTCAGAACATCCAATAGTGCCCTTAGACAGTTGGCTCCCTCAGGCTATCATGTAAACTAGATCCCGGTGTTGGTAACGGCTCATGCCTGCCTTATCATACTCTCTCATTCGTACAGCTATCTTAACCTAGATGACGAGTATGAGGCTCCTTAACAGTTTCAAATATATGATGGCTTATCTGACTTGTAGGCTTCCTGCTTCTCTTTCCACTCATAACTCTAATCTGTTAGTGAATGAAGCATGAGTTAATGAATTTTTCAACTTTAATGGGAATGGAGGAGAAACAACCTAATTATAATTCGTTACTGCCCAGAGGGTTGAATGTGATGCTATTAGTGGGGTTTGAAGGTTACTGAGGAAGTTTTGAACCAGAACTGTGCCAAAATACATGTTGGGGCCTGCAAAATGCAGACCCTGTGATAGGAATTCTGCAATTCAATCTCCAGATATTCCAACCAGGTAAAATCTTTCAACTACTATTGAAAAAATTTTGGGTTTGGAAACAAATTGAAGCATCTCGACACTCGGGCTTCACTCGGCCAAACTATTCACAAGGGCCTCTGAATGCGTTTTCTTTTTATCTTCAATCAGGGAACGCGAGCAATTTGAGAATGACGTATCCAATGAATTATGATGTCTAACTGTTGGTAAAGTCTTTCCTGATAGCTTAGATTTTTATTTGTTTGCTTTGAATGAGTATGCATAAACATTGTTCCTTGGACTTGGTTCAATCACAATTCCAATCATGTGCCTATTGGTCTGATGAAGTTATCAGGTAACCACGACCAATTGGTGCTTTCACTAAATACCGGTATTCCTGAAATTCACTGAAATTACTGTTCGAATTGTTCAAGGAACCGGTCGTAAATCAATATCATCTCAACGCATTCTTAGAATACCTGTGCATGATTGTATTCCCGCAAATATAACTAGAATAAGACGTAATTCTTGTCTCAGTACTACCTCCAAGGGGAAGGGTTGGAATTTTAATTGTACTGCCATCCTAATTCGACTTATGTAGCAAATAACCACAAAACATACACCTTGCTTTGAAGCAGAGCTGGACTATACCACTTTCTAATGGCCACCGTGGAAAGGAACTGTATCTATCTTAATCAAAGCGTTATTTGGAACAGTTTCACTCATCAGAAGACAATTCTATGCAATTGATAAGCGATTGAGTGGGAGAGACTAACACTTTTTGATTCTCTGATTCCCAACAACGACTTTGACATCCAAAACAATTATGAAAATGCGACTAAGGAGGCTCATGCGTGGCTATATCTGCTTGGTGTCAATATCACTGGGATTGAGAAACCAAAAATTATTCTCCGTCTTACTTGCACAAATAGCTTATCAATATACTTATTCCTTAGAACATTTTCTCGTTTCCCTTCAACTTTAAAGGAGTCTCATTAAGAAGGGACTCAGTGTTGGTGCTCCATGAGCCGGGTGGACAAACCCAGGATATGATTTACCGCCTCCCACAGTTATTGCTGGCACATATACAGAGCAATCAAACAGTCAAACACCCATTTTAGTCTGCTATGCCGTTATAATAAATAGCTATTCAACCCATACGTCGAGTCATGTGCAAGGATTTCAAATATTGGTGTTAACATCACTGCTGAAAATTCAAGGTATGTGCATGACCGAACTCAGACTTCGAGGATTATGAGGAAAGTATGAACTCGATTCACTGAGTAACCAAAATACTGAAGGATAACTTGCTGTAGAAGAGAGGTTATTGATTCAATTCATTTTCAGCCCTCAACTCGATGGCGAAAATTTCCCACAGGAAATGCCCACTACTTCCCCAAAACAGTAAAACTTGGAATTTCACAGAAAAATTCCACATGTAGATCTACTACAAAATAGTTGCTAATAGACCATTGTATAAAATCTGCTGAAATATTTTGTTATTAAAGTTAGTTGCATCTCATGTAATTCATGTAAGACTCCAAAAATTCGTAAAATTTTCTCTTGACTACAAAACAATTGAATTTTGTACTAATGATATGATGCACTGTATACTGAATTTGTGAAATTTATGATTGAATTGACACTTGACTCAACGAGAGAAAACCATTGTGCTGTAACATGGAGCCTCAGAAACTTGTACTTCCTGTAGCTGGATGGAATTGCGATCATCTATACTCAAACTCAAAATGTCGGGAATCAACTTGTGAATAAGAATGCATCCAGAGAGTAATTTCCTTCATGCATTAGCGTCGAAACTTTTCAGTTCACTGCCGAATCTCATGGATCTAGCGGTTCTGTAAGTACAGGATCTACAGGTAATCATACTGATGATGCCAATCATCTGCAGCATTGTCAGAATGAATCTCCCACCAGCCATAGTGCGGTGTACTACGAGGGAGGGGAAAGATGTGCGAGAAGAATAGCACATCTCTCTCTCACGATTCAATCACGTTGTGCTGACGATTTTCCGGAATGATATCTAATGCTCCTCAGGATAATCAGCAGCAGGATATTATTCTGCTGACTATTACTAATCGCCACTCGGTTTCGTTATTTGCCAATTCAGCTTTCAGACTTTTGAGTAATCAGACTTGAGGTATCAAGTAACTCACAAGTCTGATTTCCCGGATCCCAAGCTTTGTCAACAATTCTTGTAAATCCGAGTATGAGGTTTCTCTCAACATCCCGGAATCGCATTACTCGCCTATACAATATTTAATTTTTATCGCGCCGGATGTAACAGCTTTCATTCCTGACGACCGACTCAAATTCTTTTGCCAGTTGGCAACATCAGCACACGTGTACTCCAAAAGCGGTTCACAATGGAATTGCCAAAATTGCTCACGCGGAGCTCAACGGACGAGAGCCGCAAGAGAACGGTTGCGCGCAGCTACTCCCCCCAACGCGAAGCTACGTTGCCCCTCCGGGAGACAATGATTATAAAATGTCTAAATTCGGCTCGGCCGAGGCCGAGCACCAACGCTCTCACGCCCACGTTTTCTGACTCGTCAATTTCGAGGATGAAGGGGAGATTCTCATCTCGCGGAGCCGCGCTCCGGGCGACGCGAGAGAAACTCATCCTTCGCGCAACTGCATGCGCACCGCGCTCCCAAGAATGGGAACCGCAGCTCGGAAAATTCATCCGCTCGCGACAAGGCATCACCCGCGGCCGCTGCTCGCCACCCCGACATGAGCGATGATGTATCTCAGCCCGCGCGGCGCAACGATGCGTCTTGGCGAGGGAGAGAGAAGATAACCTACACCTTTCTTTCGCGATTTTTGGCAACCGCACACGCGTATACTTCGCGTCGCGCACACGTAGAAGATTCACCAATTTCATCTGTTTTCCACTGACATCTGTTTTCGCGCACTTTTCTTTCAGATGAACTCTCGACACGAGAGACTTTTTCGCGGATATTCCATTCACTGAACTACACTCCTCAATTTGCAACACTCTTTCCACTGCCACTTTCGGGTATTCATATTTTATCCGCACATTCTGTGATCGCACGCTCACGTTTTCTGCAACGTTTTTGCGGCTCCGCTCACACTTTTTTATTAGCGCTTTTGCGGCTATAGTTTCACTTTTTACTGATTTTCCACCTCGCGGGTATGTTTATTCATCACTTTCCAAAACTTCACCTTTCATTTTTCACAATTGTTGCACTCACGGCTCAATCCTCAGGTGAGAGTCGATGCCGTTCTGAGATCTGCGTGGCCACACAGTAGAATTCCCCAGCATCGTCTTCTCTCGGCCCGGGATTTTCTTTACGCAGAAAACACAATCTCTCTCCCCGTGAGGAGGCTCATAGCACTAAGCGCGTGGCCTCTCTCGGCACGGGGAGGATTTCGCGAACAATTCACGCACACCGCGGTAGCACACACCCGCGACCCCGCACTTCCGAGAGCATTTTCCTAACCTAACACTCACACTTTACCAATACATCTGATCGGGCGAACTGAGAATTCACGCGGAAGAATCTGGGACCCGGTGGTCCAGTTCTATGTTACACTCTCTCTCTCGGCAAGAAACGACGCCGCGTGGCCGCGCCGCGCAGCACAGCCCCCCATGCCGCGAGCCGTTGACGCGAGCAGACGAACTACGTGCCACGCGCACAACCGCGGAGGATATTCATTCGGGGCAATTTTCACACATCAATATAATAATAACCATGCATGACTATAATTAATGGGAATTGGGGGAGGATACACCAGCGGATCATCTGGCTGGATTCATCTATAGGGAACTTACCATCATGACTGATTTTTTTTTCTCTCATTTCTCATCTCTCTCAACTCTCAAAATTGATTTTTTTTTTCAAGATTCTAAAATCTGATTCTACATTCTATCCGCGCTTCACCCGGAACCACGCTCTGCTACCAATTTATGTAATGATTTTGGGAGTGAGATTCACTTACTCATAAAATCATACTCATTGGGGGAAAAATTGAGTGGAAAATCTGGGGGGGAGATTCCCAAATTTCCCACTGCAGGCTCTGCTACCGCGGGCGACTCCTGGGCTGTCCCGACACCCGTGGGAAAACGCGAAAATGAATTCATTTCGGGAGAAATTGTGATCATTCGTGGAAACGTGGAGACTTTCTCTTCGAGGCGGATCTGCCGGGGCTACTGCCCATACGCGCTCTTGCGGAGAGTGAATTGAAAAATACGCTGCTAAAAGATATTAGCAGAATGCTTTCTCTCTTCACTGGATTTCATCAAAATGCCACATCCGACTGATTTCACCACCTTGTTTGTTGCATTATTAGTTATGATCCTCCTTATAGGACTATCAAGAATCGATTACCTCCTTATTTCCCACCATTCTTTATCAAATGGTTGATACGGATTTTTGTTCGAGGTCCTTTTTGAAAAATTCGTTGAAAGGGAAGAAAAAAAATGGATAAAGTGGAGTATTTTTCAAAAAGAACCCCAATCGGAAATTGGTATCAACCATTCGATAGAAAATGGTGGAAAATGAGGAAGGACTGGATTCCTGATAGTCCTATATAAGAAGGAGAAAGAAGGTAGCACGAATGAGAAAGGAAAAAGAATTGCGTGCAAAATTTTTTTTTCTTTCTCAATATACACCTTCTTACGTTCCACCAATCTTGATGAAAGCACTTCCATCTTCTTCTACTCTTCAAGCTCTATCTCATAGTACTAGCATATGTTCGCTTATGTCTTACAACTACCCATATGAATTACTTTATAAGACAATGC
>JAPYYZ010001656.1:0-14666 GCA_030522705.1 Eretmocerus eremicus | reverse complement strand
TTCAAGCACCCTCAGCAGGGTGATGCAGGAGATGAGGAACACAAAGTTCCAAGGATGGGACTTGACTACGGACGAAGATCTGTCCAGAGTCAATGCGCTGTTTCATTGAGTTTATTGAGTTAATTGTTTATCGAGTTTATGATATTTCCAAATAGTATTCTCTGTGATGTTGTTAATTTATTGATGTTTTCAGTATTGTTGAACATAACATTGGATTGGATATTATATGGAGTTTTATTGAACTCATTTGTTAGTGTTGGTAAGTTGAATAGTTGTAAAGTCATATTATGAGATTCTAATATATCATTTATTATCTTCAGGGAATGTTGTTCAGCGTCATCGGGATTCATTTTATTGTTATGTAAATGAATTTCATATTTATTATATGATATTGCTGCATTGATTGGATTGTGAAAAGTTAAGATATACGCAAAGAATCGTGAGAGATTATCTCGAAATTGGGAAGTGCAAGCTTCATCTAAACATTCATCTAATTCATCGTCTATTTTTGCTAATTGTAGTTCTATTGCAGTTCCTTTGTGAGTGTTATATGTGATACCGTTTATTGTTCTGAGATCTCCGAATGATTTTGCTCCTTTTACATTCATTAATGAGAATCTTAAATAGAAACGTTCTTGTTTTTTTGGAGGAACAAATGATGGACGTGTTACGATAGGTTTGTTTTGTTTTTGTCTTTCGTTCCTAATTCTTAATTTGTTATCGAATACATAATGATTCGGTATTTCTGTATAGAGATATTGTCGTGCATTTTTATCATTTTGATTTAAAGTGAACCAAGCTGTTAGCGTTGTTTCATTGTTTTTCTCTAAGACTTTATGTTCTTGACCTTTTTGGAAGAATACAATTTGATAATTTTCTAGGTGTACTGCTAAGCGTATGATTGCATGTGATAATTTATGTAGAGGGTGTTCTAGGAGACGATAAGCTGATTCTGGGGGTGTGATTATTCTACCCGATGTATGAAAGTCAATCTTATCATATTCTAAAACTTTTCTTTTTTTTTGGTTGTGTGGTCGTATCATCTGAGTTTGGTGTTGTTACTTCTACTGTTGCTGAATCTGATCCTTTGTATAGGTATTTGAATAAATATTTGATAACTTCGAATGGATTCACTCGTTCAATATTTATATGTGTTTCAAGTGTTAGCAATAAGTATGGATTAAACGGTATTACATATCTCTTATCAGCTTTCAATTTTGTAGTTTCGAATTCAATTGTCATTCCGTTGTTACTTCTTCGATGATTTCATTGAATGATTTAGGATATTTTTTTGTACATTGAAATGTTTCTTGGTTCATGCAGGGTGATTTTGGATTATCTTCACCACATGGTCCATGTATCATATGTGATTTTACTAATTGGAATAATCTGGGATATTGAGTTTTATCTGGTATTTCAGCGCATATAATTTTATCTATATCAACTGTTTCTCTTATTTTATCTTTTTCATGTGAATATACTAAATTATGTACGTGTGGTAGACCACGTTTTTGAGATTGAATAGCTGATACATAAGCAATTATTTTTCCAAAAATTTTTCTATCATATAATTCCATTTCCAGTCTTGCAAGTTTGCAAGCAAATATGCGTATTATTAAATCTGGTTCACCAAAAGAAGTTTCATGACATCTTAAGTTCTCTAATATTTCAGTATATTTTGGATTGAAGGTCATTGTTATGAATAGATCGGAATTACCAAATTCTTGTAATTGTCTCATAGCGTCCATATAACTTTGTTGTGTAGAACGTTGACCCCCTGTGAATGTGGCTGGTAGTATAATTTTTTTACCTAAATCACAAGTTAATGTTTTTTATTTTTGTATGAGACTATCCATGAGACCTTGATAATGATCACAGCGTAGTGAGAATTGATTAAATCTAATGTAATTTAATCTTATATTTCCAATTCTTGACCAAATGTCACACCAAAATTGTTGAGTGAGTTCACATAGATGAACTCGTGGATTGAATATTGATCTAATAGCCATATGATATGCATGATATTTTAGTGTTGAATTTGATGTATCTTTTTTGTCTTCTGTATTTTTGTAATTGTAATTTGGTGACCATCCAAATGTTCCTTTTGGGAATATTATTGGATATATCATTGGATCCAAATGTGGACTCAGAATTGATAGTCTTTCTGGTTTTCCATTTCTGTCGTAGATACAAAGATCACGTTTATCTGAGAATTTACCGTCATTACCAACATATATTAAGAATTTTTCATCTTTAATATCATCTGGGTTGTTTGTTATTCTATCTTTAACTGCTTCCATTCGTACTTGTTTAGGTTCTCTTTGTTCTTCTTTTGCACATGTTTGTTCGTATAATTCCACTTTATACAGCATTTTGAATTGTTTTCAATATGGATTGAATTCTCTTGAATAATTATCAATATCATCAAGTATACATCGATATTTTTGTGGGCATTTTAGGTGAGTCATTCTATGTTCATTAGCTTTTTTGGTGTCCAATATATACAATTGTGCATATTCTGGAGAGTCGTTAGTATCTGGATGTAATGTATATGTATTATGGTATATTTGTTCACATATACGATAAGTTTTGGGACCTTTATTACGTAATGGTAGGAATTTGGCTCCAAAACTCGCAAAAGCAAATGCAGAATTTATTTCCCTTATGTTTTCTGAGAAGTATTTCGAATTTTGTGATTCTTCGTTGAGTAAATTTGAAAGGAATTTGGGATATTCATCTGTATTAGAAATTTTGAATCTTCCTTTTCTTCAGCATTTTGTAAAATGTCCATCTTTTGGTTTTTCAGCAGCAAAATTTGAAGCTTCACAGAACTGACATATAACGTTTAGTTTACCTAGATAATGTTTAGGAATTAATGTTTCGTCGAAGGTTGTGTTAGCTATACATCCTATTTTATAATTGAGTATTTCAGTTTTATTCATTGTTCTATTGTTTAGTTGTTGTGTAGTTATATAATCACATTGAATTGTATCGTTTGTTAATTTTTCATTGATATGTGTATCTATTTCATTCTTATTCAGACTTATGTTGATTGAATGTTCTTTTTCACGAAGGATATCAAGAAGATTGTCTTTTCTATTCTCCTTTGTTTTTAATTTCTTATTCTTCAATTGTGAACGTTTATTTTTTCCGGAATTTGATGTACGTTTTGTTTCTTTCTTACGATGATCTTCATTTTGTTGTATTTGTGTTATGTCACTTATATGATTATTTTCTGTTATAATTCCATTATTTTGTTTTCGTTGGATTATCTCATTCGTATTATGGTTTCTTTGTTCTCGTAATAATACTTCTGCTAGCTGTTCTGGTTTCATTGTGTTTTCGGGATTGTCATATTTTTTAGTTCATTGAGGTTTTGTTAATATTTGATTGTTATTAATACTTGAAGGATCTGTTATTGTATAATTTGGAAATTGGGAAGATAAAGATGTTTGAATCATTTTATCGATGTCAAGTATTCGTTTGAGATTTATGATTTCTTCGTGGACAAGTTGTTCATGTTCTGATACTGTATTGTTTAGTTTCATATTATATTTTAATTCATTATAATTTTTCGTCCTGAATACTTGTATTATTTGTTCTCTCAGTTGTAATTAATTGAATTGTACTTCACAAGGACATATACCTATCATACGTACAATAGCGTAGCTTGTAGATAGTGATCCACAGTTGTAAGGGGAAATTTGTTTTTGTACATTTTCGTAATGAATTTTCAGTTTTATTGTATGTGGTAATAGTTTTTGGATGTACTTTAAATGATCAGAATGTAATTTCGAATGAGTACTATCGTATACATGTAAAATGTTATTTTCATAACTCACACATATCCAATGTCCGGCGTCTCTTGGTCCCCTAAATAGTATTTGTATAAAATCATTTGATGTAGGTATGATGTTTGATAATTTTTGTAGTAATAATGTATCTTGTTCCGATACATTGGAGTTCCGATGATATTCTTGGTTTTCTTTTCATCGATGTCATTATGATGTTTTGATGATTTGTGGTATGTTTGTGTGTGATAGAAATATCCTGATTAGTACTGAAGTTATCGATATTATGTAGAATTTTTATTTTTTCATCATTAAGAGCATATTTTATTGCTTCTAAATTGCTCTAGGAGCTTTGATTTTTGATGAATTTCTTATATATGAAAGGAAAACATGTAACGATTTTTGTTTGAAAAATTTGAATTAAATGTTCTCGTATTATATTTTCTCTGAAGATTATTTCGGCTTGATTTAGATTTAATGAAGCTGCTACAGCGAAGGCTATGGCAAGGGGTCCACAATTGTATTGTTTCTTCTGGAGTTGAACGTTTTCATAGATTATATTGATGTTTTCAATACTTGGTATCAGTTTGTGAATGAATATATGATCTGAATTGAGTTTTCTATGTGCGCTATCATATACATATAGATAGTTATTTTGATATTCGATGCAATTCCAATGTCCTTTGTCGTGAAAACCACTGAAAAGAGTTTGTATAAAACCTTGTGGGCGTGGTTCTATAAACTGTGGTACATCTCTGAATAAAACATTTTGCATTTTCATTTGGGGTATCAAATCACTGAATGTATTCATATGTGAATCATTTAGTTGGCTTATAAGCGTTGATCCATCATGTTTCAATATGTCGAAGTGATTTGTATTCATTTTTAACTAATTTTATTATAGTTGTATCTGTAAATGAATATTGAGGTTATATATAATAAATTAAAAATGATATGATTGCTGTAATGTATTGTGAATGTTCATTACCTTTTGATGATATTATTTGTAATATTTGTGTTATTTTGAAATGCTTTCATCTGCGATTTTGGATTCTTAGTAAAGTTTATGAGTAGTTTGAGTTGTCTTTAATTCAATCTATAATCATCTATGTTGTTTGTGAATTTGGGATTATAACAAATCAGCGTAGAAGTGTTCTTCAAGTATTTTTCAATTTTTTTTCATGGTATTGGTATGATGAAAATATGTTCATCTGTGTTTTTGGATATTATTGTGTTTGAAGAATAATATTTCGATCTAATGTATTTGAAATGATAATGTTTGAATCTGGTTTTTTTGTATTTTCTATTTTTGAATTAGTTCATTTGTATTGAATATGTTATATCATAGATATCGGTATTTGTTTATTGGATTGTTTGTGTATATTATGATAAACAATTTTTGATATGTTTTTTATAATTTACAATATGAGTAGTAGAAAAGTAATGTCTCCCTGAATTGTGTTTGTGTGCTGAAAGTTTTATTTTACATATCTTACAAGCAGCTTTATGGATGTCATCCTCAACCGATTGGAGCCAATCTATAATAATTATGAATTTATAGGAAAATTGATATTTCATTCGAATATATTTGAAGAATAAGATAGTTACCTTCGAATTGGTGTACATTTCCCCATTCTTTCCTATAGCTCAGTTTATAATTTGTTTCCGTCATGGATTTAGTTGTGGAGTCCATTGTGTGTAATTAATTATATTAGGTTGAATATGTGTTTGTTTGTATGTATGCTATATATAATTGGTAAGATTGATTTTTTGACACTAGTAAATATGGATTTAATTCATGGGTTGTCAATAGAATTTTTGTCCTTCATTTTATGTGTTGAATTTTATCTTTATTTTTAAAAAAAATCGAGGCGTCTAGTATGCTATGATGGATATGGGATGTTTATTATAATATTTTGAAGAGTGTTTGATATAACAATGATTTCAACTTAGAATACATTATTGTATAAATATGGAAATATTTTCAAACAATTTATTCATTATCTTTCGAGATAATGGTGAATGATTTCATTGATTCATGTTGTTATGATTCATTTGATACTGTTACAAATTCATATGATATTGTCATATATCATGCAACGATATACTTCAATGAAATTTAACTTATCTTCAGTTTTAACCTTTGTTTTTCTATAGTAGAAAATGTAATGAACGTTCATCATTTTTTGAGAATACTGATGTTATCAAGGACTGCAAAGGGAATTTTGTAAATCTTCATCATCCGATATCGTAATGAAAGTTTGATTTTCTAGAAAAGAAGTGATGAATTACAATTTTTTAATTTTATTATTGTGAGTGAAAGTAATTAAAATTACTACTAACTACTAAAGCATGGTTAAAACCATGCTTTGAAGAAAATGTGAAGTATGAAGAATCACTGGATGCGTTATTGTCACTTATTTTATCGTTGGATGAGCTATTATAAAATATATAGAATTTATAATTAGATTTGAGAGATTGATTGAATGTATATGTTGTAGGCAAAGGTGAGGATCCGGCATTGTGGATGATTCCTAGGCGTTGTAGAGAATGCCCGGCAAAGTAGAAAATGCTTCCGCGAAGGGATCGATTCGTTACTTTGCCTGTGTTGAAGCCAGTCACTTCTTACATCCCCTAGGCATTGTCTACAATGCCCAAGCGCGCTCGGGCGAAGTGAAAAACAGACGAATGCGCTGATGTTCACTCACATTAAATGCAGAAGCTCGCTAGCGAGCGAGGAGATCTGAAGATCTATTAATATCATTCTATAAAATGAAATTGAGAGGACACAGTATTCGTTATTACTTTTTTAAGTATAATTGATAGTTTGTTGATTTATTTGAATTGATATTCATTTTCCGAATTGTGGTCCATATTAGATAATATGATATCCTTTTTTTTTTTCATATTTGTTCGAAATTTCATGAATTATTGTATGTGTATCCAAGAGGGATATGAAAATTTGAATCTGTTCTTTGCGAAATTATTAAATGAGTTTGGTATTTATATGGATTGAGTTATTGAGTTATATGGGAATATTATATAACTCTATCTATTTCATGAACTATAAAGTACGATGTTATAATTTATGTACGTATTGGTTATTGATTTGAGAGGATTTGTATGAATATAGTGATCATACAAATGAATTCATGAGAAATTTATTGAATAATTTGGAGAATATCATTAATAGTTGAGATTTTCATCAATCTTAACTCGGAAGTAGATTTATTAAGTGCTTGTTATCACATGACTGGAAAAAAATAGTAATATATGATAAAGTCAATAGATATATCTGAAAAATTGATGTAAGTTTCTTGTTGAATTGTTAATTATGTATTATAATGTTTGTAATGAAAGAATTCATTTGTTGATAGGTGAATCTATATTCATAACGTAATAGTAATAACTTATTAGTATGTTTTGATATTTCCTAAACGCGGATTTGAGAATGATTGTGACATACAGCTAGGAATAGTCGAAATACTTATTGATTCAATTTCTGAAGTGTTCTTCAAGTATTCTGTTATTTGGGGAGTGGATAAATGTGATTGTGTATAATAAAGTCAACGAATATATTGGAAAACCTGATTTTTATTCTATAGTGGAACGTGAATTCCATATTATGATATATTGATGAATGATTTTAATCTATCATAGGTACACTACAGTTTCGAGGTATAAAAAGAACTTGTTAATTCAATGTGATATCTTGTGAATAGAATGTATTTATACATGCAAAATTTGAATAATATATATATATATATTATGAATATATATATAGTTGAAAATGTGAAATATATATAATCAGATCTCGTTATAATCTGATTAGTGATATGGAAGTTTATATAACATATTCAGTTATTTCTAGATATGATAATCGATGTTATGTTGTTCGTGAAGTGTAGATTTGGATTTGTTGTCGTCTGATGCATCTTGATGGTCTAATTCGTAATATTTCCTTATATGCATATTCCATATTCTTCCGCTCATTTTGTTATCTTTGATTATGATGATTTTTTGTAAATCCTTTGTTGCTTTTATATTGTAATTGTTTTCTTTGATAAAATTTCCGATTTCTTCCTTTCTTGCATTATGGTCTTCTCTTTCTGCTAATGATCTATATTTTTCAGTTCTATATTCTTCATTCGTTATAAGTGTTAATAGCTTTTCGTAGATTTAAATCTTTTTCGTTTCTAAGAACCACATTTCATTTTGAAATTTATCAAAGAACTGTCTAATTGTCCATTCTTCTGGATCTGCTGCGTATGACTTTATGTCAAGCCAATCTTGAATTTCCTGATGTTTGTAATTTTTTTTTTTTTTTTTTTAATTTGTATATTTCCTGTTCTTCCGGTTGGAATGGTGGATCGTTTGTGACACTAATGGATTTTTTTGATGTGATAGAAGTTTCATTTGTTGATGAATTTGATGACTTTTCTCTATTTGAGATTTCTTCTGAAAAATCTATTGCTTCCACTGGAAATGAAATGCGAATTATTTATGAAAACAATTAGTTCACGTATGAGTCGAAATAATAATATTTAATGTAAATAGTATACCTCTTTTTGGAGTCTTTTGAATATTTGTATTTTGATTATGTGATATATTTGAATCTGAATAACTATCGATATCTGATATATTATCTTCAGAAGTGTCAAGTAGTCCCTTTATCTCCAATCTGCTTGATAATATATCAAATGAATGTTGTAATTCTTTGAAGTCCTTTTGTAATCTGATATTGTCTTTCAAAATTTTTTCCATTTTTTTTTCATGTGTCAGAACAAGTTGTTCAATATTTTTGTCCTGTTGGATATTTTCTGGTTGTTCCAAATTTATGTCTTCCATTCTGAATTTTTATATGTATATGTAGTATATATTCGTTTTGTTGGTCTTCCGACGATATGGAGCTGGAAAATTGAAAAATGTTGATTTATGACTCCCCTCAATTTTGGATATATGGTTATATATAGTATATGTTCATGTAATATATATACTTATATAGGTTTAACAGAGTAGCTATGAGTATATCGTAAGACAGTATTGAGTTTCATATCATTGTTTATTTAAGTTGTTAGATGTGGAGAAAAAATTTCAAGCAAACATTTAATGAAATGTATAAGAATATGAGGACATTAGAGCTTTGAGATATATTCGTCAAATTTGAATTCAACTTGATCATTGTTTGTAAATTCGAGTAATATATAAAATTTGTGATAGTCCTTGTATGTGTTTCATCAGTGTTAGTAAGTTTATAGTACTTGATAATTCCTTTTTTGGTTATTTTGTGTTTATTTGTACTTGTGAATTCTCATTTTGTGCATGTTGGAAGAAATAAGATATAGTAGATACATCTAGTAGTAGTTGTTTTAGAATACTGAATAAATTGAATGCAACAGAATATGTATTGTAGAGCAATTGAGGTTATTGTAGTCAATACAATTGTAATGTAGTTTCTAATATATATCTTGAAGGTAATATATGTAATAGTGTTCAGAAATGTTTGTTTTTGTATGGAGAAATTTTCATTTACATACCTTTGAGATTTTGAATTTGCAATCAAGCACATATATTGTTGCGTACTAACATGTGGTATCATCTATAATATTCTCATGAAGGTTATGGTAAGGAGGTATTTTCAATATGGTGGATTTTAAGAGTTGTTTACATGATTGTGATTGTTCAGGATTTCAATTTATTTTTTGTAGGTATGATGATTATTATTCAATAAGAGAGATTCTTATAATATTTCATCATCATTCATCATTTAATCCTTTTATATAATTTAAATATATATATTAATTTATTGAGAATTTCCAATTCGAATAATGCATATGTTGTAGTCAAGTTTTATTCAAATTTTGATTCATTATTGAAAGTACTATGATATCAGATCGTTTTGTTTGTAATTGTTGGAGTAATGATTGCTAATATATAATTTAATGATGGATGTTGTAAGACTCACTGTGTTATTTTGAAAATTAGAACTTTTGTAGGAGTTATGTTAGTGTAAAATAGTAATTGGTGAATTATTAGTTATATTTATTTTGGATTTGTACATTTATCTGATAATTAGTGAAATCTTTTGATTTTTAGATATTGAAGTGTTTTTGAATCGTAATAGTATCTATTTGATCAATTGTATTCCTTATAGATGTGAGTATTGGAACAATCACATATCATATTGAGTATCGATTGATATTGCTGCATGACTCTGATGGAAGCGCCTTTTAGAACCAGACAGTCGAATGTACTTTTGAAACGTTGTTTTGTGACTTCGTTATTATGATATCGTTTAAGACATATGTCTAAAACGTTTTCTCCTAATATGTTTCCATGATTGATGTTGAGGCCTTTTGTTATCAGAGTGTGTAGTAGTAAGTACATATGGCGTTCCATTGATATCTGGAAAAGTATGAAATGTTGAATGATATGTTTAGAGTCTTAATGAATAATGTCTAAGGTATTTACTTGAATCGCATTGTTTTTTCTATGATCTTGTAAATTTCGGTCTAAAATTACTTTCTGTTCAATTAAGTTGAGTAAAATATCTTCTAGTGCTTCATATACCGCAACAGAGAACATGTCTAATTTGTTGTTTGTGATATTAATGTCTTGGAAACCATATCTTCATAGCAGACGTATTGATTCATAATTTCTTCTTGTATAGAGCTGAATATACGTTGTTTGGATCTTCAGTTATTATTCTGATATTGGCGTTTTTTTCCAATAACATTTTTGAAATTCGATAGTTCTGATTGTATATGGCGAGTGATAAAGGTGATTGAAGTAAGCGATCTGTAGGACGATAGTTAGGATCTGCTCTAAGATGTAGAATAAATTTTGTTAGAGAAACATTTTTAATAAGAATGCTATGCATCAATGGTGTTATGTTCATTTTATCTGGACTGTCAATTTGTGTTCCAATTGTTAGATTGCTCATAATTAACTTTTTCAGTTTTATTGTTGAGCAATTGTTCCATGTGTCTATACTGATTAATGATATAGCTGTAGAACATTCCATTGCAACTTGGATAGAAACGATGTGACCTGTAAGTAAATTTTAGTGTTTATTCTCAATCGTATGTTGTGGTGAAGCGAAATATAATGGTATATTTTTGGTCGATCATGAATTTTTGAAATCTTGTATATTTCTGATATTATTTATCAGTTTTTTATTTGAAATAGAATTTTTTAATATATGTTCATTTTTTCACCGATTAGTTGGCTATGGATATTATGATGAAATCTAATGTCTTTGTGTACGGTAGTTGTTCATAATATTGGCAGTTATTTTTGGTATTTCAGAAGATGACTGTCATATTACATGGATGAATTATGATGTCCAATATTTTGATGCGCATTAAGAAACTTGAAAGAAACTTGATTGGTGTTTTGTGATCAGTCTAGTATCGTGTCTATCACAGTATTCTGTTGTCATTCATTTGTGAATATTCTTTGGTTCATCTGGTTCTTTCGAATGTTTTGTATTTATGAGAACAATTCAATTATTCATATAATCATGTTGTATATGGTTCTGTAGGTTGTGTTGTGAATATTGAAGGTAGGTATATATTAAGGTTATGTTTGTTGTTGTATGTGCATTGATGATAACAAATTCTTTTTGATCTGAATGTGTCTTCATTCAAATATTGTGCTTTTGTGGATATTTATCAGTTATTTGTTTGATGTATGAGATTTATCATGATATTATGTTTATAGGTTAATATGAATTTGTGAGCAGTTCCGAGAATTCAAGATCCAATTTCATATATTATTGAAAATTTAGAAGCATATGATAATATTTTGAAGAGATATATTCAAAGATTAATGAATGATGGTGCTGAGTTTGAAGGAGTGGATAATTTTGATGTTTTTAAAGAGTTATGTATGAGGTCCAAGATGCTATTTCGAATTTTGAAGATACCTGACATATTTGTTAGAGAAATAAATTACTATGAGGAAGCTTTGAAATCCTATCTACAAAACGAATATATACGGGAATGTGTTTCGTCGAGGTATGATTTTCGTGGGAACACAAAAGAAGACTTTGATTCTTATCAAAATGATGCTAATGACGCTGTAAAAGCATTTACTAGAATTCTTCGACGTATTATGAGTAAGAAACTGCTTATTGAAAGGTATAGAAATAATTTGTGGAGTGAATATGATTAGATTTATAGAATTGATTGTATCTTCCAGTTCAACTTTCAATGTCAAACTTATGAGAAAGGTTTATATTCTTGGACAAGAAAATATTATTATTTCATCAATTTTTGGTAATTGTACTCAAAAGAAAGTAGTGCAAAACAAGAATTTCTTCAATGTCATGAAGGTAAGATAATTTTCATGATAATTCTGATGGTATTAATGATGTCATATATTGTAAATGATATTATTTTACAGTTGAATAAACATTATGTCATACGTGGTTCGAAAATCATATTTCGTATGGGTGGTGAATATCAAATTCCAAACCCTTGGATTAATGTGTCGTTGGATATTAACAATATAGTTCTAAGAAGGATTTGAGGAAGTATAATGTAATATGTTAATTTAACGTAATCTAATTTTCGAAAGATGATATGATTTAATCCTCATATTTATTATTCATTCATAACTGAGAATGTATGAGTTGGGTTATTCCGATATAATGTATCATATATGGAATAAAATTAATATTTGCAATTGATCAATGTAGTTCATGTATATCTGAACTCATGTTTTGCTATTGGTCAAGTTTTCTTCAAGTTTCAGATTATTTTTGATGAGACGTGAGAGCAAGTATAGTTAAATGATGAACTAGTGCTAAGGGCTACGTTTATGTTGGATTTTGAATCTGTTCATTTATTTGACCTCGGATAGTACTTGGTTTTGTTTTGATTTTAGTAATCTTCTAACTAAGATATTGTATTTGTTGGTTTTCTGAGAATTTGTTAGAATTTTTCATTAGAAAATTTTTGTTGTGGGAAAATACTGTGAATTTATGTCACGTATAAATTCATTTGACTTAATATGGGCTGTTGAAAGTCATTCGTTAAGTATGTGAAGTTCCTAGTGACTTATTTCTATTCAGAACACTTCGAGCTTTCGAGAAGCATCGTAGCAAATATAATGGAAATCATTAGATCAGATTAATATATTAGAGATATATTCATGATAGTGAGTCTAGAGTACCTTAGGTTCATTTTTTCATGAGGTTTATAAATCTACCTTATTCCACTTATATTTGGTAGTGCTAATTAATACCAATATATGATGGCTGATAATGAAGAATTAGAATTGGTGCGAAGAGTTCGTAGGAGATATGCATTGAATATTATGTATTATAATTCAAAGAGACTTCTGAAGAGTTTTTTATCTATTACTGAGGGTAAAATTTTTTCAGAGTGAGTTATGATTGTGATATATTCAATTGGATGATATCATATGGATTCTATGTTAACTAATGGTTATATTTTTTGTATTAATATCACAGTATGTTGGTTGGGATGATTTTTGAAATAGATGTTCCAAGGCAAGTAGATTCTCGTGGATTGTGTTCTTCAACAGTAGTTATGTCATTTACGCTCCTAATATCAGCATCAGATCCTGTTCAAATTTATATATGGAACAATGATATTGCACGTCTTGAATCATACATTGTGGTGAATGATGTGAGTAATGTGGGTTGAAGCGATCGGTTTTTCCTGCTAATCACATTTATTCGCTAAACAAGCGACGTTTCGGCTACTTTTCTCATAGCCCTTCTGAAGCTAAAAACCATATAGATATATACATAGGAATTTTCATCTTGTGATACCCTCGTAAGTGTAAAAATAATGACATATTTGCATATCTTCGAAGAAGAATGAGGTCAGTGTTATTCTAGAGAACGTTGGGACATATATTGCCAGTTACATTTTGGTTCTGTCACGGATATACAAAAATTTGCTTGTAACCATCCAAACCTGTGAACTTATTTGAGTAATTGAATTGATGAATGGAAATAGTTTTGAAGGACGTACGGATTTTAGGTCCAAGAATTTCTTTTCAAGTGCTCGATCTTCCATCTTTTTGGTGGAGAAGGTGTTGAGTCTCGCAGTGTGTCTGACTCGACAACACTTTCCAAGATAGACTGATCGAACAAGTGCGTTCAAATGAAATCAAAACAACTCAATACAGATGGACTGCCGAGACAGCTGAAGTAGGGAGAGGAAGAGAGGGAGGAGATGTCAATAGATTAAGTTCAATTCCTGTATTATCGACGGCGATCGGTACTGTTGTGGTCTGAGTGAATTCTGAAAGAGTCTATGGAGTACCTATAGATATGTGTTAACCTGTCTACATCCTCTATGCGATTCAGTGTACCGGATTGGAAATGAATATTGAGCATCTCAGAGAAAAGACGTGAGTGATATTTGCTCTCTTGATCCAGTATTTGGACTTCGCTGAAGTCAATGCTGTGACTATTCTCACGCACATGCATTGCGAGTGCTGAGCGTTCCGAATTGTTTTTCACGTCGCGCTTGTGCTCATTTACTCTATCCTTCAATTTCCTTTTTGTGGTCCCTACATACGACTTATCGCAATCTATACACTTTATTTTATAAACCACATTGGATTTCTGAAGATTTGGAATTGGATCTTCCCCAAGTTTTATGAGACTGTCAAATTTATTGCAAATAGAGTTCATTGGCGAGAGAGAATGTTTTGTGAGAATCCTGTTAATTGTTGGAGTGAGTCCTTTGACAAACGATAAAATTACTTTCGGAAGATTTGAGGAGGTGGACTCAAGAAATACAAAACGTAATTACAACTCGAAATCTCAATAAAATCATAATATTCACCTTTATATTTGTCAAATTCCTGTTTAACAGCATCAACCACGGAATG
>JAPYYZ010001655.1:0-14666 GCA_030522705.1 Eretmocerus eremicus | reverse complement strand
CTCGCGCCTAGACCACGTGGTTCTCTCTCCTTTCTCTCTCCTTCCGAAATCGCCGCGAATATCAGCTCGGGCCAGCTGTAGCTGTTTACCCCGCTACAATTATATGGTCCATTAGCCTCTGGAATGCGGCGGGCGCGTTGCATAATCCGAATGGCATGCAAATCCATTCGAATGAAACGAACGGGGTTTGAGAGGCCGTTTTTGCTCTGTCTGAGGGATTAACTTCTATTTGAAGGAAGCCGCTGACAAGGTCAAAGACTGAGAAGTATTTCGCCTTGCCCATCAACTCTAGGATCTCTTGTATGTTGGGTAATGGGTAGGAATCGGGTATTGTCTTTTCGTTCAATTTTCTATAGTCGATTTCCAGCCTCTACCGTTTTTTCCCGTCGGAACCTGGTTTTTTTGGCACAATCCAGAGTGGACTGACCCAAGGGCTGTTGGCGGGTTGTATCACATTGTCCTGGGGAAGTTTTGAAACTTGTTTGCGCACTTCCGTACGGAGGGCGGAAGGGTATCTGTATTTTTTGGCAACAGTTGGCTCATTGTCAGTGGTAGAGATCTGGTGTCTGACGTAGGTAGTTCTTGGAGGTTTGTCTCCTGGTAACATAAGAAGATGGTGAAATTTACGTATTATCCGTTTCAGTTCTTTGCGTCCATGTCGACAATGGTGCGACCGAAGTAATGAGTCCGTGATGAGTTTGACTCGTTCTTCTTTTGTTAGTTTTGTCGGCGGGTTTTCGAACTCCGGGTCTGAGTCGAAGAAGTCGTATTACCCTTCGAGGTCGAAGGAGTCGAGTTTTTGAGGAGGTATTTCTACAGCGATGTCTCTGTCTAATGTGTTGATGCCCATGGTATAGAATGTCCCATCCTTTACTGGAACGGCGTTTTCTCCGATGAATATACCGTTTTTTGTCATCAAGCGCGAAGAGTACGCATCGCCGTCAGCGTGATGAGTCCTCAATTTTATCGGTGTCCTCCTTTCAGCTGGGAAAGTGATCTGGAAAATATTCGAGGCACAAAGCGTCTCAACGCGAAGGTCACATTGTTGATAGGGTAACTCATTCCAGATACTATTCGTGCGGTCTGCGGAAAGCGGAGTCTCTTACGTCATAAAGGCCACCGAGGGTAATGCTGCGTCACTAACATGTGACTCCGCCGTTCGGGACTCTAGCGGTGCCGGTGCCACGGTTGGATCTGCGTTACTTGTGAATGGCGCAAGGGGATCTCGCTTGCACATGTGTAGCGCGTTTGCTCTTAGTCGTGCAGTGTTGGTTGGTAACGCGCCATCCATGAATGATGATGTTTCTGAGTCAAATACGTCACAATTGCCTTAAGGGACTTCGGCTCTCTTGTTTGGTAATATTATGGAGTCTGCCATGGGGTAGGGGAAGATTTCTTCTTCGTCTATGTCTTCCTCTCCGTGATCTGAGGAATTGAGGTTAGGTGAAGGAGGGGGGGGGGGGAGGAATGAGGCAATTTCTATCTCCTTCAAAAGATATTAAGTTTTCGTCAAATAGGATCCAGGCTCTATATTTTCTATAGTAATTTGAACCTAATATGATATCGTATTTGACGACACAAGTGAGGGGCAGGATGTGCAACCTTATTCCTTTCCCAAAAATGCAAGTTTTGATCACTCCGAACGTATAAATGGGATCCGCGGGAACACCGGTGATCCGAATCACTCGCGATGCATCCATCTTTACGTATCGTATCAAGGAATTCAAACTGACTGTACAGATGTCTGCTCCCGTGTCTAAGTAGACAAGACCGGTTTCTGGTGGAAGGATGTCATGCTAAATTTTCATCATTGGTCCGATCCCTGGGCTTTTCGCTGTTCATAATCGCTCACGCTCATGATTTTGATTTGTGAAGCTGCTGGCCTGCCCGCGGTCGAGTTCTGACTGCGGGCAGGCTGTGAGTTTAAATGTTGCCCATCAGTCGGTTTTGCGGCTTGCGAAGGATTTTGGGACTTCTGAATGTGCCAATTCTGATTTCGATAATACGCGTCATTTGGATACGGGCCCGGAGGATAGTATCCAGGATACATGGGCGGCTGGAACGGATGTCGATAGTACGGATAGGATCCTTGAGGTGGGAAGAATGGATACGGAGAGGGTTGAAAGTTTCTTTATGGAGATTGTGACCTGTGAGGAGATTGGGATCGGTAGGGAGAAGAGGAACGGGGGTATGGTGAGTTAGGACGTAGTGCTGGGGACGATGGACGTCCGTTCGAGTTGGGTTGTCCGGAGTTCGGTGGCGAGTAGCTCAAATTTGGATGAGCGATAATTCGTCCGCTGGAGTCGTATTTCATTGGAGGGGGGGTCGTGACGTCTTTGTTGTCGTAATGGTGGGGCATTCCATCACGATCATACATTCTGTGATCATTTTGGTCCATGAACGTGACTTATTTCTGAGTATTCCTAGTATTTTTGGGAGTTCTAGATCTCTGTCCTTGGGAGGGGGGTTCTGAGTTGGTGTGATGGATCTCAGCTTTATGAATGTTGAGACTGACCGCAAAACATTCGGCTTTTGCGGCAGCTCCGAGGGCCGCGGTCAGGTTTTTAGGTGCGAGGAAAGCAATGTCACTTCTCATGCCATCTGGAAGACTGCGTATGAAAGCATTCAGTCCTAGCAATTCTAGTTGAGTTTTATCTATACTCGGAGCGTTCGGTCCTAAAGAGTCTTCGAGGGCAGCACAGGCAACTGACATTAAACCTTCAATCCTAATATAGAATTGACGAGAAGTTTCAATCTTTCTCATAGAAATGGTCATGATTCGATTCACGTAATAATCGTACGGTTTTCAAGGCGCAAAGTTCAATTTCCAAATTTCCTTTAATTGATCGAAGGTTTGTATATCTTCGATCCCGAAGCTTTTCCTGGCATCGCCTTTGAGTTTTGTTGAAAGGCCGCGCACAAAGTCAGTGCGTTTAGTTTCTGGGATGGTATCGTGCTGATTTGTAACGTCTTGAACGAATTCGTTCAGTGACGAAGTTCCGTTGAAATCGTGGATGTTATCGTGGATCTGGAATCGCGCTGATTTGCTCAGAGGATTCATTGAGTCCTCCTAGATACGACATGGTGATGTGTGACGAGGGTAATATGGGTCTCTCAAGCGTTATTCATCGAGTGCTAGTTGGGCGACGTAGTTTCGTAAGCTGGGACATCCAGGTTAGCCGCGAGTCAACATATTATAAGCATTAACTCGGGAGTGAGAAGAGCTAAGCGCAACTATGACTGTTCCTCACAAGGGATGCCAAATGTTATGTCCGACCCAGAGGGGTTCCGATAAACAAATATTTTTAGGTTCAGGGAACTGTCTAACGAGCGGGCTGCTCAGTTGTGCTCACCTTTTTTCTTATTAGCACGAGATTCAGCATTCACTTTTTGATGGTAGATATGTGTATATATGTAGATATATATGGTATGGATCTCAATATGATATTCCGGTTTGGTGATTGCTATTTAATATTCAATATTCTGTATTCAATCCTGAGATCTGAGTGATTCGAGGGATGAAATCATTCGTTAAGATTGGAGCTGATGAGATCTATCGAATCAGATATTCATCAATAGTTCGAAAGGAAAATGGATGAATTTGAAATAATCGAATATGCATACATTCACGAAATGGATGATGAGTCCAAGATTGACCAAATAAAATGATATAGTTTATTTAAGAAACATTTAAAACCTTCGTAAATTCGGGACTATAAGATAAATTCTCCAGAGTGCAAATGTCACAAATATTCAAAATCTGGTCATTTGATTTCAAATGATTTTAGATTTCTGTGGCCACAAAAGTAGAAATTGAGTTTGACTTACAATTCGTAGAGTTCTTATGTTCCTCGAAGGTCCAGTGAATTGGCAGGTCCTTCGAAGCTTCCAAACGAGACCCTGAAGATACTCGCGGCCGCCAGGCCGAATTGGTTCCTTGGACTTTTTAACAAGTAACTGTGTGCCGGAGTGTTCCCAAAACCGTGGAAGCGCCAGAAGCTTGTGCTTAGCCCCAAAGGCAAGGGCGGACACCCCAAGGATCCATCTTCGAGCAGGCCCTTGGGCATACGATAGGATGGTCCTTAACAGGCTCGACGAAGCCTACGAGCAGAGCGGCGGGCTATCGCCGATGCAAATTGGGTTCCGCGAAGGACGCAGCACGCTGCACGCGAACAAGACCGTGCAGGACAGGGTCTAAACGGCGCTGGGGCTCAAACCGAAACCTGGAGGATCCTGCGCAATCATGGCGCTCGATGTGGAGAACGCCTTCAAATCCGCAAGCTAGAAATGCATCTAGAGGTCTCCAGTGGGCAGGGTTCCAGCCTTCCTACTCGCTGTGGTGAGTGATACCCTCCGAGACCGGGTCTTGGTTTTCGACACCGATGGAGGCAGAACAACGCTGGAGCTAACGGCAGGGATTCCACAAGGATCCGTATCTGGGCCATTTGAGTGGAACACCCAGTACATCGACTTCCTTGGCATGGATTTACCACGCGGAGCTGGACTCGTGGGCTCCGCGGACGGCGCCGGACTCGTCGTTGTTGCTCCAACTGCGTGGGAGGTAGAACTCATTGCGAACGATGTTTTAGACCGGATCGGTGAGTGGTTCTCAGAACACCACCTGGAACTCGCCGAACCCAAGTGCGAGGGGCTACTTGTTACGAAAAGGAGGAGCTACGAGCCCCCAGTTTTCCTCATGAACGGTCATGTGATCTCACTCAAGAGGGAAATCGAGTATCTCGGGGTATGAATTGACGACAACTGGACCTACAAGCCGTACATCAGGGAAGCCGCGCTCAAGGCAGAGAAAGTAGGGTATACCCTCCAGCGGCTGATGCCAAACATAGGCGGGCCCATGCCGAGCAGAAGAGCAGTCCTGAACACCGTGAGCACGCCCATCATACTTTACGGTGCCCCTGTATGGGAGAGTGTAGCGGAAGCGACGCAGATGACCAAGGTCATGGGACCGATCCAACGCCGAGCATCGCCTTGGACGGTCAGCGCTTAATGCACCGTCTCGGCTGACGCCGCGTGCGTCTTGGCAGGGACATCGCCCATCACCTTGCTAAAGGTTGAGCGTATAGAGATCTGGGAGAGGCAAGAAACCCTCGAAGCCGAAGAGGTGGATATGAACCCCCCCCCCCCCCCCCGCCAGGCTACCCTTCGCGAGGTTGCAAGAGCTGGGACCTTGGCCAAATGGCAAGCGGAATGGGACCGCTCAACAAAAGGACGATGGACGAACCAATTGATCCCGCATCTCAACCGATGGATCGATCGTGATCACGGAGAGCTGAACTACTGGCTGACACAGGCCTCGAGTGGTCATGGCTGCTTTGGCGCCTACCTCACCAAGTTGAAAAAGAGAGCGTCACCGGAGTGCCAGAGTTGCGGTTTCGACATCGATACCGCTGAGCACTCTTTGTCTGAGTGCACTGACACCAGCACGGAGCGCGCGGAGATACAAACGAGGCTCGGTTTCCGGCTCATCCCCGAAGAGGGAATACCAACAATGCCTCGCGACAGAGGAACGTGGTAAGACGTCGCCCAATACATCAAGACGGCGATCACCCGCAAGGGAGAGAGGGAACGACACCCGCAACGCCAAGCAAGAGGCGCAACGCAGTAGATGGCGGACCGCAAAGGAAGAAGAGAGAAGAAGGCGAGGAGTCAGACCAGAACCACCCATGGAGCGCGAGGAATGCCGCCCATGCCTGAAGTAATGCACGCGCAGTCCCGGGCATGGATAGGTAAGTTGGTGAATTCGATCTCTGCCTCCCCCTGTTAACGGGTACGAGGCAAGGGGGGTTTAGACGGTAAGGATCCCTAGGAATGGCCGGGAGATGATTCGAGTCGAACGACGGCTCCCTCCGCCGCCCGAACTGACCCTTGGGCTCACCCCGTCATGAGGGGCTCGTCACAGGAGCTTTCACACGCTCCTGAGGCAGCCTTTCGTCCGGTCTGCGAATTTGCCCTCTTTTGAACCACCTTGAATAAAAGAAGAAGAAAAAAAGGGTCCTTCGAGGCGCAAGTTATGAAAAACAGTTTGGACGAGTGCTGGGGCTGATATACTGATGGCCCGTGTCAGCTGGGTCGGGTTACGCCGGTCTCCTCCTTCGGCGGGATGCAGCCGAAGCTCGCGGTCGCTATTTCTCGAGACCTCACGTTGTCGTACTTTTCTAGGGTACGTGGGTGAGCCGATAGGATAGACTCTAAACCACTCGAGCAAACTAGAGTAAGGACCGAAAGAGATTGCACAAAGAGACTGCACCGCTGCTCAAATTTGAAGACCAGGCTAAACCAAAATAATTTTGAAATTTAACCTACTTTGGAAATGGCAACTCAAGTATTATGAAAGTACAGCTCTGCAACGATACACCATCACAGCACCACCACGTCGCATCGTGTGAGCCAATGCGGGTGGCGTCTCTGCATTGCGACGTCACCGCGTGTGACGCTGTCGGCGTTACAGCGTCTCAGAGCTGATATATCATTTCCTTGGGATGAATTCATGTGGAAATTTTGATTTGCTCCGGATTCGTCGTCCCCATTTCACATATGATGAAATTAATTCAGTGTAGTGGATTCATCAAGTAGGATTAATATGAGGTTGACGGAGGTCTCGCCTAGCGGAACGCAACACGTGTTATTCCACCAGTGATAACAGGTTAATATCATGTGGAATGACACGTGGGATCACACGTGGAGTAACACGTGGCCATTTTTAGTAGGGTTCTGGCGGGCTCCGATAGTTATTCCTAGTCATCCAGAGATATTTGGTCTTGTATTCACTGATTTCTAGCCCGGCTTCCTTTCCCCCCTCGATGATGACCTTAGCATTGTGAACCAAGTCCTCCTTTGTGTCGCCCACTAGATCCAGATCATCCGCATATCCTAGCACTTGTATGAGGTGTGGTGACCCGTCGAGGGTTAGCCCCTGTCGGTTATCGGGTAGCTTTCTTATCATGGATTCCAGAACAAAGTTGAAGAGTGGTGGCGAAATCGCGTCCCCCTGTTTGAGCCCATTTTTTATATTGAATGGTTTCGACATGGTATTACCGATTCTAACTCGTCCCTTTGTTCCTTCTGACGTGATTTGAACTATTCTCACGAGCTCCGTCGGGATTCCCAATATTTTCAGGGTAGCATACATTTTCGTCCTATCCACCGAGTCATAGGCTTTCATGAAGTCAACGAATAGGTGATGAATTTCTTCTCCTCCCTCCCACTTCTTCTCGGATATTTGTCTGATCGTGAAGATTTGATCGCTCGTTGACCTGTTTTGTCGGAATCCACATTGGTAGTCCCCGATCGTTGAGTTGATGAGTTTACTGAGTCTTTCTATAAGTATATTCGAGAGGATTTCGTAGCAAACTATAAGCAGTGAGATGCCTCGGTAGTTGTTACAATCCATCTTGTCTCCTTTTTTGGAAATTGAAATGACAATTGAGTATTCCCATTCGTCTGGCATCACCTCTTAACCCCATATAAGGCTGATGAGTTCGTGAATTTCGTGGGCAAGATGCGGGCCTCTGTGCTTGAAAAGCTCTGCGGGGAGAGAGTCCATCCCCGGAGCCGTATTATTTTTCAGTCTTGCGATTGCATTTTCAACTTCTTCTGGGGATGGGGTTGGGACGTCGGGGTCTGCTGATTGGACTTCGACTTGCGGTTCATCGTGACTATCCTTGACATTAAGAAGTTCACAAAAGTATTCCATTAACCGTTCTACTACCTCCTCTCTATTCGTTAAAAGTTTCCCGTTCTTATCTTTGATCGTGTTCACGCTCTGCTGTTTTGCTTGTCTTAGCTCGTTTATTACTTTGAATGCTTCTCGCGAGTCATTTCGTCTCATATTGTTTTGTATACTCGTGACCTTATCGGAGTGGTATGCTCTCTCTCTTTGTGTGATGACTCTATTGTACTCGATTTGGGCTTTGGCGTCATTTGATTCCGAGTTTCCGTTCCGGTGGAAGATCAGTTCGTTCCTCGTTTCTCGACGTTTCGTGAGTTTTTCGCGACACGTGGCGTCAAACCAGGATTTATCATTTGTTTTTCCCGTGTGTCCTACAACTACCCTTGCGGCTTCCGTGACCGCTGATTTGATACGTTCCCACTTGTTTTCCATTCCAAGCTCGCGTCCTGTATGATTTGTTCTTGTGGCGTGCTTCGATTCAAAAGTTCCGATACCTTTGCCATGTATTGTATACTCGTCCGCCTGTCTTTGAGTTTCTCTATATTGAATATCTCCCGACTTGTTTCCTCCGAGGTTTTATAGCGGTCTATTTTGATTTCGCTCCTGATGATCGCGATGACCAGATAATGGTCCGAGTTTACATCTGCTTCTCGGAGTGACGTCACGTTCTCTATCCATGATTGCCGTCTTTTGTCTATCATGACGTGATCGATTTGATTGGCTGTCGTTCCATTCGGGTGTATCCATGTTTGTTTATGTGTATCCCTGCGCGGGAATGCTGTGCTTTTGATGATTAGATCTTTCTCGGTCGCAAAATTGATAGTTCTAAGGCCATTATCGGTACTGGTGTAGTGAAGGCTTTGGCCTCCTGTTACCGCTCTATACTCAGGTTCCCTTCCGATTTTAGCGTTGAGATCCCCCATCACTATTTTTGTGATATTGTTCGGGTATTTCGCGAAAAGCGTCGAGAGAGTTGCATAGAACATATCTTCATTTTCCTCTATCTCGGCTTCGGTTGGAGCGTGTACGTTAAATATGGCAATATCAAGCGGCTGTGCTTCAATGTGTATGGCCGATAGGCGATTATTTACAAACTCGAATCTTTTGAGATTGGGCATCAAATTTGATTGTAAGAGGAAGCCGGTACCAAAAGTGTGGTTGTTTGTCTCCCCCCCCCCCTCCCCCCTCTCAGATGAGAGTATATTTTTCGTACGTCCCCTCATCTTCTCCGATCCGTCTGGTTTCTTGTATAGCCACGATGTCTAAATCGGAACAGGATGTTTCGATCACAAGATTAATGAAGGATTCCTCCTCTCTGAGAGTTCTCACATTCCAAGTACCAATTCGGAGATTTCTAATCTTGCTATGACGGGGGGGGGGGGCGTTTTGCGCCCTGCCTTTACGTCGTTCACTTCCCCCACCTCTAACAGTGTTGTATCTATTGGGAGTCATACCGCTAGTATCCTTTTCGTGCCTCGGACAAGGGTGCAGCTTTAATGCTTGTATCCCAATGGGCGGGGTTTTCCGGGTTAGGTTTTCCGGCTCTCGCCCTCCGCCCCCCCTCCCCCTACCTAACCACATCGGCCAGACTGTATGTTTTTCTTTTGCTTTTTTCCTATCATAGATTGCATTCCGCCGAAGGCGGAGGGGTCAGCTGCCGCAGCGAATAGCTCGAGCGGTCCCTCGTCGGTTCGCGAGGCACGTCGCACGCTCTCACGGGCTGTGGGCAAATCCCATACGAGCTTGCAAGCTCGTCCAAAAAATTTGGTTGGATGTCATGAAATTGACCATCAATTGTGGAAGAAAAAAATAGAATGAAACTTTGATTTGTTTAAGAGCTTGCAATGAGAACTATTGGTTATAGAATGAGGTGAAATTTGATGAAGAAAAAATTGACTTGATTCGAGAGCTTGCAATAGGAAGTGCTAGTTCAGAGTTTTTCCAAAATTCTAAAACGGCCAATTTTTCGCATTGCCTCTGAGAGCTTGCAGACTCGAAATTTCGTCGGCGAGAGCTTCGCACTATTTTCAAAATGAGCGTGCGCTAATTTTTAGGCTACTTTTCGAGCTTCCCAATACTGAGAGTGACACTCATCCAGAATGAACGAGATCTAAACTACTTTTTAGACTACTCTTCGAGCTTTTTAATAATGAGAATCGTACTCGTTTAAAATGAATTTGAACTACTTTTTAGACTATTTTTCGGGCAGAAGATCTGAGTGAGCTTGCAAGCTCAAAAGCTTGATTGGGCTGTTAATTTCCACCGCAACTGATCTATCTTACTTGCTACGTTCAAAAATCGGTATAAAACGGAACGCATTCACCAAATTCGCCTTCTCGTGATGCCTGGGGCGATTCGTCGCGGAGGGGGGTCGGCCGCTCCTCGAGCACGGTGGGGCGTCCAGGCAGGTGTCATATGCCTCGTCGTGCGCGAGCGCGGCGCGGCTCTTCGGTCTCGCGCAGCAGGTGGGTACCACTCTTGTGACACTTTTGTTCGATGTCACTCACTTCGCGTGGAGTTCGCATTCGAGTCGCGTCGCGAGGCCATTTGATCGTCACGGGTGTACTTTCGATTTTTCGAAGCGCGTCTCGCCTCGTTGAGCTGCCAACTCGGAGGATCGGTGGCTCGCGACTGTGCTCGGGACCGAGATGCCGCGTGTTCGTGGTTCGTCGAGGATGCCCCCTGTTGTCGGTTTTCCTCATCCTTGAGATGACGAGCGCGGGGCGGCGATGCGCGTCCGCTCGAGGGTCTTATGACCGGTAGATGTGTGCGCCACTTGAGTTCAAAATTCGTGAAAATCTACGATTGGTTTTACGCTCCAAGAGAGACTCTTCTTCTTCGAGTTTACGCGCTATCTCGCGGTATGCGTGACTTTTCCGCGGCGTTCTGGAGTGTTTGGGCAAAAAAGCTCTGTGCTTCCGAAAAAGCTCTTTTCTTCGTCTGGACGCAATGGTGAGGGGGATCAAGCCGAATTTCATTCGATCGTCCCAAATCGCAACGGCGCCCCGAAATACTCTATACGCGACGCTCCTTGGCACCGAATCAAAGGCGATATTCTCTGCTCGCTTTCGCTACGTGATCTGGAAATTCTCTCGGATAACTAGCTCGTTTTCGTGCCTGGAAAACCCGGGTTGAATGATCTTGCGAAGCTGAGATTCGAAAGATGAGGGAATTCTTGTGCGCGAACAATGCAATTTTCCATCGAGTGGTCATTACCGAATGGATGTGAATTTTCCATAGAATCGAGGGGATTCCCTTCATAGACCAATCCATTGAATCTTCGAGTATTTTGTCATTCTATGAGTTTCGTCAGAAAGCGAGCTAACATCTGCAGGGTTACAAATGAAACATCAGCACGAACCTGAAAATCTTCAGAACCGCGCAAAAAATTGGAACAGAGGTAGAACTAGGCCCTATCCGAGTTTTTCTCTCCAATAGGGAGAGAGGGAGAGAGAAAGAGAGAAAGAGAGAGAGAGTGAGAGAGAGAGAGAGAGAGAGAGAGAGAGAGAGAGAGAGAGAGAGAGAGAGAGAGAGAGAGAGAGAAAGAGAAGCGAACAAAGCCACGACTGTATACGCAATCGGCAATTATTTACGTGGCTATCTGAACGAGCGCAAAGTCTGTTAGGGTGTTGAATTGGAATTTCCTGCGTCGTTTTGCTCAACGAAGATCAACGAGTGTAACGGCTGAGAGCAAATGCCGAGAGTTCAATGTTTCGTTACGCTAATGCTCGATTTACTGTTTCAAATATCTCTCGTTTTCATGAATCAACTGCGCAAATGAAAAATTTCCTGAGAGATACATCAGCGATTGTCACAAAATTTCACGCCTCGATCTGCATAGGGAACGAGCGGAGGATATGAATAGTCTTACACTCCATTTTCAGTTGGCTGTCAGCTGAATCAATTTCTTTTTTTTTCTTTTTATTCAGTTATTCAAAACTTATTCATTTAGTTATTCAATTTCGAATCGATTCCTCCAAAAGTTTATGTTGGAAATTCCATAATCCGCTTGTGAGAATCGGAAATGAATCTTGTATTCAGAATGAGTCATTAGATTTTCTCCAATACTAAAATCAAATAGCATGCTGCACACTAGCTCATGAACAGCGTGTTATGGACCTTGGCTGTGAAAAATACTTCCATGATATGTATGAGAATCAGTGAAATGATTCAAATCACTCTTTGCTCCGCAGTAGGAAATTCCACGAGAGAGAAATGGCTAAGCTCATGGTATCGATGTAACTGGAAGACTCCTTATGTACTGAACAGTGTGATGATTATATCATCCGACAATATAATCCGTGGAATATATGGATGAGCATGAGAACTTTCTTCAGTGAAATTTGAAAAAACGGTCTAGGTGAACAGAAAGATCTCTTGTATGTATAGCAAATGCTTGTAAATTAATCTCAATTTTCCATATTCCGAGATCCAGAATCTATACCCGAAAATTCATTCTTTTCAGCTTGGGAGCATGTCGGAGCACTGCCTTACCGACATTCATGATAAATTCATTCAGAATGGAGCCATACAATTTTTAAAAAATGTAGCTCCAGGCGGCTATGCGTAATGGCGAAATGCATCACTGTGTAAAATTTTACAGCGATCCACGGAAAGTTTTTGGAGTAATCCCGATTATAGTGCAATTAGAGTATTTGCACCATAATTGAGATTCCTCCAAGAGCCTTCCTCAGATCACTCTGAAATTGTACACAGTGGTGCACCTCACCAATACGCACAGCCGTCCGGAGCTACATTTTCGGAACATCGTATAGATTCATTCTAAATAAATTCATCATGAATGTCGGCAAAGCAGAGCTTTGACATGCTCTTGACATGTTTTCATTAATGTAAATCTTATAGAGACAGGGAAATCTTGAGTGTACAAATTTGTGAAGCGTCATCTGAGACTCGAAATAAGTTGCAGAAGGAGAGTGAATGGTCCATTACACGATGATACTGCATCTTCGCTTGTGTTACTTCTTGCAGAATATAGTTTGCTGTATCTAGTAGGGAAAAAGTGGAAAAACATTCAGGAAAAATCCATTACAGCAGAGAATGGAACTTGAAAGGAAAGGCTTAACTTTCTTTTTGAATAAGTTTCAAAGGAGTCGTTCAGAACTAGAACGAAAATGCCTTTCATACCCTTATTGATGGATCTTAAAGAAGAATCAGAGCAGATAATAATAAAAGGATCACTCTTGGCCTATCATACAGAGATAGAATTCTTCAGTCATGATCCATCTAGGGGAGATGGATGAAATGCACTTAATTTGATGGAATTTGTACTAAAATAGTAAAGTACTTGAAATGACTTGTACGCACATACACAGATAAGTTCCAGTTACCAAGACTCGAAGTTTATGCCTATACGGTAATGAAGGAGATCGAGATATTTGCGCATTCACTCAATGCAACCAGATACTCGTCGAATATAATTAGTTCGTTCAACATTTTCGTGATCAAAAATACTACATATTTGGTCTGCACAGAAATTTGACTGTTTGTAAAGCTAAACGAGTGGGACAAGCACGGAGAATTTGATTGTTTAAATCTCTGCATGATGAGTTCAAGCATGAAAGTCATCGAATCAAATATGAAAGCCCTCCTAGATCCTCTCAAAAGACGATGATGCAAGAACCTGAAATCTCGCCTAGAATCATTGAAACATTGACTTCAATGGCTCAAACATCATCATTTCCCTGAACACATCCATCGACCACAGTCATTGATTAACTCTCGAAGAGATCGAGATTTCCATCACATACTACATTTCACTTATTTTTAGTATCACGTTTCAACCCAAGCTGCTTTATGTTAGCATGATACGGAGTCTCCATGATATTCTGGCTCACTTTTTTTTTTTATTGAAAAACTGTGTATCCCCATACATCCATTCCAATGCCTCACTCTGGAGCTCATGAAGAAAGAGCACGGAAGGATTATAGCCTAAGAGAATTCGAGTCAAAACCGGTCGTTTCATTCGAAAATTAAATTGCAAGTACGAAATATACCTCGGTGTAGAAGAGCATGCGCTGATGATGACCATGTAAGAAGTAACTTCTGGTCAGTTGGCAATTTTCGAGACAAAGATTCGTAAAGCTCGGAAAAGTGCTTTTCCGGCCTATGGAAAGCCAGGGTTTGACTTGACAGCAAAAAGTTCTGTATGAAAAATGTAGGACTCAACTAGACGCAAATTTTAAGCTGAGTAAGAATATTCCAGCATCGATTGTTTAACCGTGAACAGAGGAAAACTGTTGAGAAACGCTGTTTTTCACCTATTTTTCACACGTAATATCCTGCACAAAAGCTCTTCATATTGGTCAACTTTGATTGAGCCAGGAATTATACAGATATGGGAATTTTTTCGACCCGCTAGCTTGCATAGTTCTTGCAAAATCTCAATTGTTCATGAAAAAAAACATAAAGGACCCCGCACCAAATGAATGGGTCAGTGGCCCACGGTCAATTTCAATGAAATTGTACCAGATCAGGGATCTCGATGCGCTGATCAATTCTGTCAATGGGCGCGATGAGCGCCTATTCACCGTTTTTGAGATATTTTTCATCAAAAATGCCAAATGTAGAGGTTACGTGAGCTATGTTGATATCCGCCCGCGACGCATCATTGCAATCAGCGGCACTTGCTGACGCTCAATGCTAAAAACTCATCTTCGCACGGAGCTTTTTGAGTAAACGATTCGAGAATAAAATGTGGTCCATTGTTTATAAGAATACTCGTATCATTACAGAGCTTTGTTCCCATCAATATCAATGAAAAATCTCTTAGAGAATGTTCTGCGGCAGCAGTAATTCTATTGTGCGACTGAGAATTGATTTTGCTTGGGTCATATAGAAACATTATCTGTTTACCTCTACGAGAATATTATTTTCAATTCTATGTAATAGGTTTTCACTCAATACGGAACTAAGCTGTGGCTGCTAAAAAGTAACGGCCAATACTCCAAAATCTGCT
>JAPYYZ010001654.1:0-14678 GCA_030522705.1 Eretmocerus eremicus | reverse complement strand
AAAATTATTTAGCGCATTAGAGAGCGCATGCTTTCTACCGGTTCCAGCAAGTAATCTCATAAGATTAGACTCATCAAACCATGCCAATAGAACTATCGTAGAAGATAGATTTTCCAATCATAGTGCATGATTTCAACAAACCACGCACATACAATGAGGTTGCAAAATTCATTATCGCCATATGTTGTAAATTTGGGAAATGCGCAATGCCCATGGTAAAGAGGGAGCAAAATTCAAAGTGTCTGAAAAGAGTTCCCATTTTACTGCGTAAATGGTGAGAAGCTCTAGAAAAATTGAACTGGAAATTTACCCCTAACTCCAAAAGTATTCAGTGGCTGATGAATACTGCATGATACGGAGGATGAGGATCTCTAATGATGAAAAATAATGAGAAATGAATACATTAACGACTCCTCCAGCTTCATTACATAAAATTCAGTTTGAAATTGAAAGATCCGTCCAGACCAGGAAATTGAAAAGAATATGTATGGTAAGACGGAGAGTTGTAAAAATGGAAGAGTAGTGAGAATTTTAAACGGAGCTAGGAAAAAAAAATTATCAGCGTATTTCTTTCCAAGATTCAACTGAACGATGACGACCGAATCGGATAAATTTCCACGTAATCGAAATGTATACAGATATGTATACTCACGCTGCAAATTTTCCGATTCCATTTTGGTTCGGTAGGTAAGGAGGTTTCCAGCCTGTTCTTCGATTTACTGCTTCGAAGCTGCACTTGAGTCAGGATGGCGCGAGCATTCGAATTTATCCAACTGCGTGAGAGTCGTCCGTGTGCAGCGTTTGTCGCGTGTCCGCGAGTTTGCTCGCGTGCCGGGTGCAAAAGGCGCGTCAGACTCGTAGCGATACGACCACGTACCCCGTGAGTCATCCCGAACTCGTCGGTCTTGCCGTCATTTTTCCAGTACTTTCTGGATATGGCTTGCATAATGGTTGGACTCCGCTTCCACCACAAAATTTCAAAATAATTGATGATTCAGATCTCAGAATTTTGAAATAACTGCATCTTGATGACGCTTGTAGGGTCTATGCTTTTTTCTGGTACGGGCCTGAGGTGCTTCTCAGAGGTTTGAAGTGATCAGAAGAAAGTGAGTTAGCCAAGGCAACGAAATGATTGGGATGAATTATAACATCCAGAGCTTTCAAAGATTTTTCACGCAAGTCCATTATGATGGATCTCTCTACAACATTCAAATTGGACGATTAATCGATACATGATTCGAGCTGCTCTTGTATAAAACTCGTTATAAAGAGATTCGCCATCGTGAAATTTGAAACTTGATGGTTTATAATGATGGACACTGACAGTGAGTATAGGATGAAGTGGCTTGATGAACAAGCAATTTTTAATCTCGAGTATTTAAGACTTTCCAGGAAGAGTTTTTTAAATTGAAATTCTTTGAGCAAAAGCTTCTTTATCTATTTGAATTCAATTAGCAGAATAATCTCATTAGAGATTGAAACTGCATGAATAATAAAAAAAAAAATTGAATTCAATCTTGGTTGATTTTCGAAGAAATATGTTCATTTTTGCTTCTTGGAGTAACATTTGTCGCTACGTAGCGATACTTTACTTCTAAAGATGAACAACTAGATGTTGTACGCTTGGCACATAATTTATTCGTATTTATATTTGAGTAAAAAAATTCAAAATGCATCAGATACACTTTCTATCGTTGCGACGTAAAATCGACATGATACGATTCCAAGTTGTCAATTTTATGATTATAAATATCGTGCTACATCATAACAACTGCTATAAGAATATTAAAAAATATATAATCGTAAAGCATACATTTGAAAACAGAAACTAAGACTGATTTTCACACAACGAATATTATAGTTTTTTTTTACAGTGGCTTAATAGGACAAAGCCATTCATACATCAAATTCCATTTCAAATCTCATCGATTCGTTTGTTCTTCGTCAACCGACCCTCTTACGATGTGATGGTGTTTTCTCGGCCATTTTTTGAAACCGTATCGATGTTTCTGAGTCAACAATGTCGGCTTTCGGGTTATGCTCTAAGATACGACCTGTAATTTGAAATGAGTAGTTCAGGGAGGAGAAAAATCAATAAATCTACATTAATCATGCGAGTATACTGATGCCTGATCATTTTGGCACTAAATCGAAAAGTACAATGATTATAACAGTTTTATCAAATCCAGGGATGCTCGTAATCTATTTCGGAATTATAGGGGAACAGGGGAGAAATTTCACGAAAAAAGGAGTTTTTCAAAATCAAATCTGTACAAATTTTCTTTGTAGAATCCATGTAATAATGATCAATCATGAGGGTTGTGGTGACTTCATAATGATATACCTAGGACTGATACTTCAAATAGTCGGGCGAAATAAGGAAGAATATAAATCCTCCACTTTTCCGATAAGTATTTGAACCCTCCAGTACCCAGGGTGTCACAAATTGAGTCTACCTCTTTCTGGACGTTTGGGCAATCTGATTTGTATCCTAAGAAATAGTTTAAAGTATGTTTCATTTTTTCTAATTTGATCGCCTTAATTTAATCTAGAGAGTAATAATCATTTCATTGATCATCCTAACGGGGAAGTATATTCATCAAAAGTCTCTATAATTATTTCCACCTAGCATAATTGTAAGGTACAGTCATAATATTGAAAATACGTTTGGTGACTATGGGTCCTGCAGGGCCCACCGGACGCTAAAGGGTTACCTGATTCCGCCACTCTATTTGTTTACGTCTTACTACCGTACACATCAGTCTTTTTTGACGTACTTTGATTTATTTAGAATCTCATCTCAGAATCCTCGAGATCTGTATGCGGGAATATTTTGATCTGACTTATTGCTGATGTACAAATAGGTGATCTTTTGCTTTATATAGTGAGGGGATGTACCTCATTTCGCCATCGCGGGTGACACGCCCGGAGGTAGCACGACAAGTCATGCTTCGTCAATATCTCATAGATTGTTCCTGAGACATGTTGAAGTAGGCAAAAAAAGCTGATGTGCGTTTCACTTTGTTCAATCTGAACGACGCGGAACCTAGTTGTTGTAATTTTATGAAAAAAAGCGATTTCTCGAATCACGAGAATGAAGCAAGATTCCGAGGAGTCGGATTTGATTACCACACCCGAAATGAGTGTCGAAAAGGGTCAATTTCACAGTAAGTTGAGGTATGAATTGATTGCCTGCGTAGTGGAGTTAGTCCATCTTTGCACTTGCCGAAATAGAAGACTTGAAAGTTATTTTGATTTTGCCAAATTAGATGATGGCTTCAGATCGTGATTCATTTTGGATCATAAGGTTAAATCATGCATCATCTCCTAACTTGGGTCAAGAATACTTGTTTGATGACTACCGTGATCTACAGATCATTAAACCACAAAAATGTACTTATTGCTCCAGGCTTTGTAATCTTTTTCGAAATCTTTACCAACCAGATTGGAATAAGTCCACCTTCCCTCAGAATCACGGAAATAATGAGAGAATCTAGACTTGGCCTCCTTCTCTTCCACTATGGTTTGTAGAGATTTCAAAATCTCTATAAATCATAGTAGGTTTCTCCGTTTTATCCAAAGAACTACGGAAATTCGGGGTGAATATCGCGAAGAAATCGTCATGAACATTCAATAAGATCAATAATACCCGAACAAAAATTAGGGAATGGGGATAATATCCCAAAGTATGCCCAGAGCTCTAAATCGATAATCCTATATAAGTGATTCCGCGGAAAGTGGGATTTTCTGCGTCCGAAGTTCGCACAAGCCTCCGCGACATAATCGTTGCGGTTAAAATTGTCTAGGGTGTATTCTATCGGTACCCAACTTTGTAATTGGTTTTTTAGTGATTTTCTATGTCTCCGTTTTTTATATTCGAGAATTAAGGGTCAAAATGTCAATTCCGTCCCCTGTCCAGAACACAATCTACGCTCTAAAAACCAGCACTACGCCTATGTAAGGTTGCTAACCCCTATGCCCAATTATTATTTCAAATTGTATACTTTGGAGCGAACCATTCCACCATTTTGCAAGTCGAAATAAAAAAACAATCAGCTTTCAGACAGGCAGACGGAATTTTGTGTGGAGATTTGCACCAAAACTGTTGGCACAGAACTAATAACAGGAGAAAATGTCCCGATCATCCCCCTTTGTACTGGCCAAGTTATCATTGGACTATCCCAAAGGCTTGCGAAAATGCGGTAGAGCAGCTCTGGAAGCGAATCTGTGCAGTACTGGGCAGTTTGAACGAGTTTTACGATTCGCGTACGAAATTTTCGGTCAATTCCGTTCCCCCGGTGTATCGCTACCCTAAATACCGTATCGCTTGGGGAAACGCATTTTTTCGTAGTATTTGGTGGCATCAGGCGAAATATGTGCGGAAAAGAGTAAGGGATTAGTTCCGGAGCCGTAGGAGCATTTTTGAGGCGAAATGTCAATTCCGCCCCCTCTCGGCCCCTTAAAAAGTGCCGTACTTTTCTCTGAGATTCACCTTAGGATACGCAACTCTGGATACTTGTTTTTGATGCCCATACATGTCAGAATTAAGTCTATTAACGACCCGAAACTCATTTGAGGCTGAAATAATTTTTTGGCCCAAATCACACCCGTGGACATTTTTGACCCTCAAAAATGCCACTTCGCGCGGAATTACTCATATGCAAAATAATAACCGAACATAGTCAATCTGATGACGATTCAAACTGAATATTTTCAAATAGGGTTCGTAAGTTGGAATATAAAGCATTCACAAACAAATTAACTCCAAAATTCATTTGTAATTAGAAGGGGTGCTTGAATTACTGTTTCTTTTGTTTTGCCTGTTCCATGTTTGCACCGTAGAAGAAGTTCGTGGACTGTGATGATAGGCAGCATCGTCATCGAGAACTGCAATGTCGAGTCTCGGCTCATCGTTTATGACGTTAGCTTTGTAAGTTTACCTATAGATGCCATTTTTTAACATGGGCTTGTATGAGAAATAGTAATATTCTGGGGCATATATCGAAAACAATTGAGCATTAGAAACTGCAGTTTTGAATATCACTTTTTCGTGCCGAAAGGAGATTTTCCCCGCACTTTCATCCAAATCCGTGATCTGGAGGTAGTGCACCCTCCTGGTAAGCTTCAACACCATCTCAGACTCACTTGGATCACTAACATTTTCCGGGAGCGTCATTCTTCTGAATAGATTTTTAAACCGTAGCTTGCGATTGTAATAATGAGCGGACCAACAGTTGTAGTTCCACCCCTCGCGACGACTTGATTCAAAACAATGGGTCGAACGCGACGACCGTAGACACTCAAACGAATAGGATGGACCAAGTTTGCAATGGTTTCGAAAAAAGAGAGTTTCCTCACCAAACAAAACTAGAAATACTGCTTGCACGAAGCCCAGGGTAAAATTTCAGTCGAGCGCGAATCGTAACAATTTTCTAGACATATTCTTGGCCATTTTAAGTGAAAATTTTGATTTTTCAAAGAATGGACTTATTCCAATACTATGGTTCGCCATTGTCCAATTGATTCTCGGGGTGAAACTTGATTTTTCAGAGGACTCTAACGAGATTTACGAAAACTGGCGACGTTGGGAACACTTGATTTTTGTATCGGTAGTTTGTTTTTAAAATCGTCCCAGAATAGAATTTCCCAGCTCTAGAAAAAGGCTTTGATTTGAAGGAGCTAACGTGTATTGAAATTATTTTTGATGATAAAAACTCCTCTCGATCACAAAAATTGTATTGAAATTAGTCTAGCTAGTTTTTTTGTAGCAGGTCTTTCAGTGAACATGAAAAATAATATCTTGAATCTTGAAAGCCGATTTTTTGGATCTTGCGAACGTAAAAATGATTATGCATCTTTCCGAATCACTCCTTTCTTATACTATCGAATGACACTTCAAACCAAACCATGCATTTCAGCGACTTTCATCCGAGTTGGGGAGGAGAGTTTTGTCAGTAATTAGTGCACTATTCAATAAGCGAACCGAGCTACTCGCTGATTGCTGACTAACTTGCTGACGAGTTGGCGTGAGCTAGAGAAAAACAAATGGGGCAGTGATAAACACTTTTCACCTTGTAAATGTAACCTTGCTAGTCACCTTGGAAATTAATCAGGGATATCGTTACTTTCCTAAATCGAAGAATTGTTTCATGTGGGTGAACAAATACACGGTAACATATATTACGGGTAAATAAAGATACTGCTTTCTTACCCATGGGTAGCCCAACCTGGCTTACTGTACCGAGTGAACGGGCGCAGGTTGATAGGCTCAAGTATGTAGAGTCAAGTTTCATCAGCATGATAGTTTAAATCAGAGGAAACGGAGTAAAGTGTGCAAGGTGACCCCGAATCTTTCCAAAAATGGATAAGAGTAGGAAAAACGACATTTTTGGCGAAAAAGGGGGATGCATAGATACGTGTCGGAAATAGATGACATAGAGGAATAAAGGACGTACGAGCATCCCTGCAAGTCAAATTCATTCACTTTACAAATAGTAGAATTATTACCTTGGTGCCGAATCACTAAAGTATTTTCAATTGGCCCCAATAATTTCTTTGTAGTAGAATTGGGAGTGATTGATTTCGGTGAGTACGATGATTCATCATCAATCTGGGAAAATGGATAATTTATTACATTCGATAAGAGTTGATAGATTATGTGTAATCTTGTAAATCTCACCAGATGAACTTTTTTCGCCGATTGGTATCGGACAGTCGGCAACACAACACCTTTTTCGCTATCAAGCGCTGGAGACTACAAAAGTAGAAAAAATGAGATTATGAAAAAATGTTGACATGATAAATTGCTATTCGAAGTTTACAACAGCTTATGAATACTTATATCTATGATGAGAGATTCTGTAGAACTTTGAAATTATCTGATACGTGCGAACCAAGGGACCTTATGTAAAATCCAAGCCATGAATTTATTTGCCTTTCAAGAATACTATCGAGATCAGAACTCCCTCTCTCCCATGAAATATTAAGAATGACAAGAATGATTCTATTAGACGCAGAAGCACCGGTATCAATCTTCCAATTCAAATCATGGAGATGGAGAATTATTCCAATGGGGCTGTACCGTATTTATTGTTTCGCGTAAATACTTTCGACGGATCAGTGTACGATTATTCAGAAGAAAAACTCAGAATAATATAACGAAGCACTGATTAACGAACACTCTTTCACCCATTAAGAGAAGTAAAAGCCCTAGTTTACGTAAAAATGTTGTAATCTCACAGGACTTTTCAATTCGATGTTAATATGGATCTTTCAATCAATTACGTCTAAAGTTTTAATTTGTCTTCATCAGATCTATTTCGTGTCTTTGCATTAGTATCTATTCTTCTTTTTGAGATCAGCAAATTCAAACGACCATGGTGAGGATAGAGGTACGTCATGAGTTCGCGGAAAAAGCATGATATAACATCGCAAATCTTAAATTTTAATTTGTAGATCCCGCAAAGTCAAAAGAATAACTGTCAAAGTATAACTTGGATTATAGGTCCAAACGATACATATGTTTGGTCTGAATCAAAATCGCGTATGAATAAGTTCCTGTGCGATCTTAAGAACTGGCTCGTCCAACAAATCGTGAATCAAGTCAGTTCGCAGATAAGAAGAAGCCCCCGAATCGAAAGGGATGAATGATATTTAAAAATAAATTGGCACCATAGGTATATTGCGTGAGAAAATCTATCGTGTATTAGATAAGATCGTGGGTGCTACTGACCTTATTTTCTTTTGAAGATAAATTAAACTTGAGTTTCGGACTCTTGCCACATTCTCCATTAGAAACAGGTGTAAGGAGCCGATCATTGATTCGACCATGTATATTCTGTATCAAGTCCGCATCTGTTCCGTTGATGTACAAGCCAATGGGAGACTTGACACTATCAAAAATGGTTTTTGGACTGTTTGAATTTTTTACAGAAACGTCTGAAAAGTATGTACATGGCTTTTTTCTTCCTAAAGTATTGGGGCTTTTTCCTGGGCTTACGAAAAATTTTGGCCGAGGAGATGAATTGCAATTTCTACTTTGAAGATTGCTTCTTTGCGGTGACTTATCGATCAAAGTCTCGGGTGTCGACGATATTTTTGATGCAGGTTTTAGAATTGTCTTAGAGGCAAGATACCCGGGACTTGACTTTGGAGATACCCTCAGCGGTGTTTTTGGTGTAATGGCCTCTGATTTAGTTTGCACCCTTTCTGTGTATACTTGTGAGGCATCACTTCTTTGCTCTGTTCTTGAAATTTCTTTATTGGCTTGTGGCGTAAGTTTAGATCTCTGGTATCCTAAAGTGGATGCTGAGGCCGTTTTTGGTAGTCCGGAAAGAGTTATTTTAGTATTACTAAAGGATGGTTTCACTTGGGACTTAGTTATTTCGATTCGTTTTTCACTGTTGATTGGATTATGTACTGTGAGAGGTCTTGAAATGAACCTTGGAGTCATCTTTCTATCTTGTACTTTTTTCAAAGAACCTTTTGATTTCAAATTCTGCTTTTGAGGATCTGTCAATGAACTTTTTTGTACAGTCTTCAAATTTTTTGGCTGAGTCATAGAACTTTTTGATTTCATACTGAGCATTGCTTGATGTTTCAAATCTTGAGGTGAATCATATTTATGAAGCATACTCATGATTGGCTTATTATTATCGCGGATGTAGTTTTTGTACTCCAGACATTGGTTTAAAGTGTTCAAAAACTTTGTATCACTTTCAACTTCTGCAAAAGTTTTATCCTGGATGCCCAATTTGTAGAGAGTCTCCAAGCACTTTTTATCTCCATCTGATGATACATATGCTGTGGTGTCATTATCAATCTCCATCATCAATTTGGCAGTATCTAAGCATCTCTGACGTCTTTGTGCAAGTTCAGCCAATAATGAACAGTCTTGTTCAACATCATTATAAGAATTTTCATAATTCAATTGAGTGAACTTTTGAGGATGAACGAGATGTCTATTATGCAAATTTGATTTCTGACTCTTACTTCCCTTTATAATTAATGGAGTGTTACCTTCAGTCAACTGCTTTTCACATGGTTTCCTACTTTTTACATTCAATAATTCAAAACTGTCATCAAAATCAAACTCTATATTCCTCTTAACATTTGTATTCTCATGTAATAAATTGAAGTCTTCATCAGGTGTCAAGATAGCTTCATCTTTTGCAGCCATTTTAGCTTTTGTATGCAGATACTGTTTATCTTTACTGGTTGAAACAATTGTTGATTCAGATTTGGATCTGGGCACTTGAGCTGTTTTTAATTTCAAGTTACTATCACTATTCTTACAAGGCTCCGAGTTCCTAATTTCAACTGTGCTGTCATCTAGAGAAGCCAATTGTCGCTCACAAATCGTCAGCATTTCATCCATACTTTTTTTCGCTGATGTCTCTGGCACAAAAGATTCTTTTCTAGGTTTTTGTTCTGCATCATCTATCTTTTCCAACATATCACACAATTTCTCCCAGTATTCAAAAGATTTATCGGCATTGGGAGTAAACCGATTGCCAGGAGTATTGATACTTGAACTTGAATTTTTCTGAGGGGTAAAAATCTGTTTCAGTGCAGTAGGAGTATTATTTGATGTGTTCACCTTGTCAAAAGTTGTCGTATTCATCAAAGATGGAGCCCACTCTGGCATTGACTCATTTTCTATGCACTCATCTTCAATAAACTTACATAACTTCCGAAATTCTCCTGTCATTCTATTCAAACTGATACCTGATGAATCACGCTGATTTTGCTTGGTGGGAGATTCCAAAGATATCATGGAATCCTCTAATATTAGAACCAACTTTTCTGTAAATCGTGTGGGTGTTTCTTTGAATTTTTGTGAAAGCCTATTCAAAATCTTAGAGTGATCTTGAGGCTCAGGATTATGATCATCTTGATCGCCAAGTGGAGATAGGGCTTGTTCCAATGAAATGAGTGCATCCCATATGTCTGGCTCATTTATATCAGCAATTGGTTGACTATTTTGGAATATTTCAACAGGAGATGAGAAATATCTCTTGCTCTCCAGTCCTACAAAAAACATTTTTCAATGAGATTCCAATGTTGAGCTGCTCAAAAATCTTTATATATGTGACACTTTTTATTCCAAGGATTAGAACATTCTGATGGAGGACTCAATGCGGAGGTTATTGTGTGTTGCAAAATCCAAAACACGAAGAGAAAAGGACAAACTCAATCTTCAATAGAATCTGACTTAGGGTTGAAATGAAATCGAGTAGCTCTATTCAAGAAAATTAAGCGTTTACATTAGAAACTATCAATTTTTGAGACAAATAATTGTATCTATTGATCTTTTCTCATGACAGACTGTTCTCAAGATCATCATTCAAAAGATATTACCTTTAGTTGAAGTCTCCATTGAACTTCCCATAGACTTGGAATCTGCGGTCTTGTAAGAGCTAGAATCACAAGATGATAGTTTCAATGTTCCACAATCTGAGTTTTCTGATTTGTCCTGACTTATTGTTAGTCTGTCATCCAGAATGGTCATCATATCCCTATGAGTCAGTTGATCATGAGTGGTTATTTTTACTTCTTGTACATTTGGAGTGATATCTTGAATTAACTTTTCATTAACTCCTCCAAGATGAGTAAGCTGTTTTGAAGTTTTGAAATAGTCTTCATTTGAATCAGTTTTTTCTAATGTGACATCCAAGGCTGATTCAGCTGAGTGGACTTCATCCATCAAACTTGAATCCATTGTTCCACTTGGGGATCGCCATTTCCTCCAATTGTTTGTTTGAGGTTCATTGAATGGCACTGGAGCGTTTGTTGAACAATCAGAATCTCCATCTAAATTGGCAAAGAATGAGCATTTATATGTAATTCATTTCTGTTTTTTTGCAGAACTGATTTGAAAGATGAGGTTAATATGTTAGAACATCAGACATAGACAAACGATCCGTCCCTTTTTACACAACTCTTTCCACGCTTGGATTGTAACAAGATTTGAGACATTGGCATCATTATTCAACTAAACTAAGATCAAACAAGTGGATATTTACGTTGAAAATGCATTAATGAATCTCGAAGTTCGTTTGACCACCTGCGTCTATTCAGTGACATATCGTCTTACTCCCAGTCGTCACATGTATTACAACAATTAGATCTAATTGATCTAATTCATTCGATCTATTGTATGAGTATTTTAACAGCGGACTAGCTGTACGACTCTAAACTAGCAAAGTAAATAACAGACAACACCAGACAACACTTTTGTTGATGTGATCACCGCGTAACGTTCGAAAACTTCAAAGACAAAGCTACCAACTTAATACAATTGCAAGATGGGATTTAAACTTTTAGGTTTGGTTGGTGTATGTTGGCAATGCATATAGTGCATGATGCACGAGCTCTAGCGGTTGCTTTGTTTACAGACCCAAATTATTGAAATTTATGCATGAATTGGATAATTTGATAAGTGTTTAGTGCATTATGCGATGTTTAATAGAAACTTGCATTAGGTGCGATGAAATAACAATCTGCTATCATTTTACTTCCTTCTAAAATCGTTTCCGAACTTTCTTGTTCTGCGAGGTTAAATTTGGAGAATCTTGGCTGGTACCTGACCACTCTCATGAAATCTGTTGTTCAGTTCAAGGATATCATTATTCAAATGTAAACTCATACTCAACTAAAAATCTCAATTATGGCTAAAATCGAAGAGTCTTTGGAGAGACTGAGTGTGAAGAACAGGATGCAAAAAGGTGGAGAGAATACCTCCTCCATCATCAAAGGTGAGATGATCATTTCCGTTGACGAAGCCGTCACCAATAATGAACAAAACTACATTCTCGGAATTTCTGGATTCCAAGGGTAAGGCCATTTCTCAACCAATCTATCATTGTAGGAAGCTTGATTTTGGAAGTCATCTTCTTTTTACAGTGATCCAGAATTCAGGGTTGCTGCCTACTTATCAGATCATTCTTGTGCAGTTTATTCTGCCGGAGAAGACTTCAGCAGAATAGCTCTGTTGGATCACAATGCGTCTCCAATAGTAGGTGTGAGGTTTAGTCCGCATTCACGTAATATTATTTACACTGCCTCAAATAATGGGAATATCACTGCCTGTGACCTTCGCGCTAAAGGAAAAATCATTGCAGAATTCAAAGGTTTGTGACTGTACTCTCCTGGCTTCTTAAAACATCTGTCAGCTTATGAACCTTGCCCAATATTCAAATTTTGTTAGGAAAATTTTTTAAGCTTGTTGGTTGTATATCCATGGTCAAAGCAACCAGTTTCTCTTCAGAACATGCAAACCACTTTGATTGTAGTTGCCAATCAGCTATTAAATCAAAACAGTGTCAGTACATTCAATCCTATGCTCAAGCTTATGCACAAATGCTGTCTGTGAAATGATAGCAAGTCCATGATTGAAGATTTTTCTATCAGTCTTTAAAGCTAGTAGTCTTTTGCTTCATAACAGAGTAGTGCAAGTAAGACATCAATATCTTGTATTATTCTCAAATGTTTTAAAATTCCTTGAAAATCTCGCGCTAGTTGCTATTTTTGTGGATGTACAGAATTTTAGCAAAAGTCTATTTTATTGAATTATAGATAATACTGAAGATGGAAAACTGAAACCTCTTGGTAGTTTTGATGTAAGTTTGGATGAAAGACTGCTTGTTGGAGGAACTGAACATTTTGGAGGTGATGCCTTCATCCTTTTCTGGGATGTGAGATACAACAACTCAAAATTCAATTGTAAAAACAACCTTCTGGGTGGCTATTGGGAATCCCATATGGATGATATTACGACATTATCATTCCACTCAGATAGAAGAGATATACTTGCATCTGGTTCCACAGATGGCCTCATCAACGTTTATGATCTGACGCAAAATTCTGAAGACTCTGCCTTAACATACTCGCTCAACACAGAAGATTCAGTGGTAAATTTTTATTTGTCCATGGTTACAAAGTTCAATCGGCAGAAATTAAGAATAATGCTCCCTTGATTTCTTTAATGATAATATCTATCACAGGATCGCATTGGATGGCTATCCAGCGACAACTTGTGGTGTACAACACATACTCATTCACTTCAGTTATGGAAGTGTGAAGATGCTGTACCTTTCAGTAAATTTGACAGAGATGATTTGGCTCCCGTGCAGGTGACTACATTCTATGATTAAAATTTCGTTCATTGGCAAATCTCATGATATACATAATTTATCTGCAGAATTGTGAACCAGATGATTGCTATTTAGTTCGAATGCATGCTCCAAGTACATTTGGCAACCCTTTCTTGCTTGCTGGATCAAGCTCATGCAAAGGGTACGTTTATTTGATATTTCATGATGAAGATGCACATGACTTGGCTGAATGTTCATACATTGTAAAATTTGTATTTTGTAGGGAGTTCCTTGAATATCTAAGTTTTGGTAATAACAAATTAGAACAATGTAACAGTATGGTTGGTAATAAGCAAATAGTACGAGATAGCTGGTATCATGAAAAAGTAAGAACATCTTGATTAAAATTTCTGAAAAGATAATAGACTTGATAAAATTAATGTTTCCATTACTTCAACATCGTAGAGTGGTTGCTTGGTCACTGGTGGGGAATCTGGAATCATAAATGTCTGGAGACAAACAGAGGCACCCTTAATCCAAAGGAATGTAAACTTGAAACAAGCTACCAAAATCGGAGCAAACAAGGCCCGCAATGATAAAAATCATAGGACTAAACCGTACTAATGATATAATTTTAGACATACTAGATGAATCATTTCCGACCACATTTTTACTTGATGCATACGAATTTTCTTCGCAATTTCTTGCTGCAAGTTGATCATCCTTGAACTCATTCTCATCTGTCTGAGCTTGGCAGCTCTTAGTCAACTCCTTGAACGCGTTTACTAAGGTAGGAGCCAGTGGTAGGGCTCGATTGTCTTTCCTTGAGTGCAGCGAAAATTCCATTATGCGGGACCCACCATTGGGTCCTGCCGCACACCAGGAAGGACCGTTGCGATTGTCACTGTCGTAGTGAACGTAATTATACTTTTGGCAGGAGATAATTCGATAGATACTAGTGGTTCGGAAATTTTGTATGTAAATAATACTTCCCGAATGTTGTGTAGTCACAAACGTTATTCAACAAGCCATTTACTTTTATAGCCATTTGTACAGACTTTTGTGGATCTATACATCTCTTCTGCTTGATGTTACGAATCTCCTTTTTAGTGCGGCAGTTCTTACATCCGATGATATTGTACATATGTATATTTACATTGTATAGCAAAGAAACATTATTTACTCCAAGTTATAGATTTTATGGGGTGTGAAAAAATGATTGAGGTTGAAACCAAAACATTCAAGCTAAGCCAACTTCATCAATCTCAAATTATTCTCACGACCATCATTTGAAATATCTTAATTGAGTACATCGAATTGTCATCTTGGAGAGCTTCGGTAGAAAGAATCAGGGCGCGCTACCGCGATTGGGCAAGTATTTGTAGATTCACACCATGTAGATAACTGCTCACAATCTTTATTATCAACAATTTTATGTACATTGATTACAAATGGACTGATCAATCAATTCCATGTAACTAATCTATTGGGAATATATTCGAACTCAAGAAAAATGTTGTTGAATGGAATGTCATCCTTTGTATGGACAAGCAAGAATGAATGACGAAAACGAATAATTTCACA
>JAPYYZ010001653.1:0-14679 GCA_030522705.1 Eretmocerus eremicus | reverse complement strand
ACATCATCTTCGCGAAACAGAAACGTCACGTTGCCCTCTGCAAGATGCCGGGCTTCTCGTAGCTATATCTCTAGCACGTTTGAATATTTTCTAACGTACCTCGGATGATTTCGAAGATTCTAGGATCAGCTTTAGAATTATTCGAGCTACATTGGGAAATATTCGAACGTGCGAGTGTTATAACTGTGAGAAGCCCAACATTTCTTTAGAGGGCAACATCGTGTTTTCAAAAACTGAAATTTCTGTTTTGTCAAAATGATATAGCTTGGCTCTTTTCCATTGGAATTCTACGAATCTCAGCTCATTTTTGAGGTCTTGAAATAAGCTTCAAAATGAGCCAAGGTACGTTGGAGAATAGTGAGATGCGCCAGAGTTGGAGCCGTCGCGAGCTTTGATGGACTTCAATTCCTACCTGTCCCTTAGCTGTTTTTCCATACAATAAACCTAAAATCAGAGATTTGGCTCGCATTTGAAAAAATGAGGAGCTCCGATTTTTATTCAAATGCCATTATGGTCCACTTGACTGATGAAAAAACGCCACGTACGCCGCTTTTCATGACATGTTTGTTTGATAATCCCTCGCACACCGTAGGTGATAACGTCTCGCATAAGCCAGATGAAGTTTTATGGAGAAAGTTTTTTGCTTCAATAGTTCAAGTCTACCATCAATTTGAGAACAAACAGCCAATTAGATTGTTTCATTCGTCAAACAATGTCATTTTATTGTTTGCGGTAGTGCAATTTACGATCTCGCAATCGTGCATCAACTGAAAGATCCGAATCATCATGGAATCATTATGAATAGCCTCGTCCATTGCATCTCCAACCATTTTGATGATGGTCGTTGCCGATCTTGCTCGAAATATGGTAGGTTGTGATTCTTTAGGTTCCATATTGTGCATTTCTTACGACTCGGTGAGAATGATACAGTCCCAATTCCAGGTTTTCTGGGTTGGAGACTGAGAACTTTCGCATTTCAATCTCCTGCTGGAAGATATATTTTGATGAAATCATATCAGTAAGAATTTGTTTGTCATTAATCGCAGATGGCTTTGAATTTGAATTTTCTTTCGACGAACGTCAGAACTGAGCATGTAGATGATCGGATTTTCGTTACGGAAATTTCCAAGTTTACGAATAAAGAAAATCAGCTGCAGGTAACGAGAAAGGGTCTCAACGAACAAATCGCAGATAAGCGAATTCGCAGATAGCGAATCCGCAGATAACGGGGTACGCCTGTTTTGTCTTTCCTGAGCAAGAAGTTTTCGTTCAAGTCTTGGATTGAGATTGGATTGCTTTGCGGCGCGCACCTAATGACTAAATCCAATTGTGGTATTTGGATTGATTAGAGGATTCATATTAGTTCGCAGCATATCTCGCCTGACGCGAGATTCCTTCAATTTTACGATTCATCTTTATCTATCCATAATTTCACCGCATTTTGAGTTCAGCTCATCTGAACTTGAAATCCCTCAGAGTTCTTATCCATACAGCTTGTCTGTATACAAGATTGTTACTTTTCAGTACTCATCTACACTTATCCGTAATCTTCCGTTATTTCGAGGTTAGCTTGCTCAAATTTAAACCCAATCAGAATTTTTGTCAGTACAGTTTGTCTGTGCTTTTTTCAATGATTTACATATATTCATATTCATAATCTTATAGCATTTTTGAGTCAGCCCGCCTGAACTTGAGATCCTCCAGAATTGTTGTAGGTACAGCTTGTCTGCACTCAAGATTACTCATTTTTAATACATGCTCACACATATTCAATATTCTACCGCATTTCGAGGTCAGCTCATCTGAACTTGAAATCCTTCAGAATTCTTGTCAGTACAGCTTGTCTGTACGCTGAATTGTGCTATTATCAGTGTCTTACATATATTCATATTCATAATTTTACAGCATGTCGAAGTCAGCTCGTCTGAGCTTGAGAACTTTCAGAGCTCTTCCCAGGAACGCTTGTCTGTATACACGATTATTCGTTGTCGAATTTGCTCACGAATATTTATAATTTTACCGCATTTCGAGGTCAGCTCGTCTAAACTTGGATGAATCCAAGGGTTGTTCATTGTAAAGTCTTGGAAAAGGTTTAATTCATTAAAATTACAGCTACCTTGCACCCAAAACAACTCCATTCTTTCAGTCTCATTAAATCATTCTCCTTCGCGAGGATTTTTCAGTATCTCTTTAGTATTATGTATGGGATATTAAAGAACTAGCTCACTCTCACAATTTTCATATGAGCGATTCCAATAAGTTTTTTAATATAGGATTGCAATCGCTCATGTAAAAATTGTAAGAGTGAGGCAGTTCATAACATTTTCTTGATGCACGGACTCAAAAAGTTGAAGCACTCGAGGAAGCACTAACCATAAATCCTGAAAGGCATTAAAAAAAACCAATGAGCCTAAGTATATGTTATTTGGATTCTTGGTATTCGCTGAACCCGGCGCACACTGGAAGGTGTGTAAGAATCACAACTATGAGGTATTTCCACCTAAAATCGCTATCATATCGATTTCCTCAGTCTTCAACCAAAAATGTTGTTTTAATGATAGTTTCGATCGTTCTGATGGTTCTCAGTCCCAGCGTGACAAAACTCAATCATAAGTTCACTGGTGTATGAGTCATCTTAACGTCTGTCTGGGAGCGCGCGAGAACGAATATGGGTCGTTATGGATAGTATAGGAATCGAGATAGAAATGCACCTTAAGTTGGATGCACGACCTACAGATCACGGATTTGGCCGGAACAGCGAGAATAGTCTCTTCTCAGCACTAAAAGATGAAATTCAGAGCTACAGAGTATGAAAGAGCGACGGAATACCACAAGTCGCATAATTGCAGATGGTTTTGGCATCATACCAGAGTCAATAATTATTCATAAATTTGTCATACGATCATATAAATATGCGAAATTACTTATATTTTCCGGAAATAATCTACGCTGTATATGGTATACTGCTTACAAACGTGGGCAAATGCTCACTGACTCCATCTCATGTCATGAGATGGATGAGATCTCACTTTGCTGATATTCAAATCCTGTAACGTACAAGTTGATGGCTGTGGAAGAGTATTTGCAGACTTATGAAATTTAAGTTATAGTTTTTTTGAGATTGACGTATCTGGAAGAAGTGCGAATATTCTGAAGTTCTACATGAAGTCGATCAGAGAGAATACGAAAATTCTTGAAACGATTCGGAAGGCAGCATTTTCATATTTGACCGTTTTTCCTTGAAATCTGTCACTTCAAGGAAATGCCCCCCCCCCTCTCTGCATGAGTCTCATAGTGCGAGATAAGTGTCTGTGCCTAAAGAAATTGGGATTGAATCTAAGAGAATGAAGTAGCATACTTGAACAACTAATTAATCATGATCATAACTGCAGTATCATCTCAATCGCTTGATTCCGGTAATAAATCTGGGTTAACTGGAATGAGGTCTCCGTGAGGCAAACACAGTCTCTCACGGACTGAGCCTCTATTTGACAGGCCTCTTGAGACTCGAGCGAGGAAGCGCCAGGATGAATAATTGTTGAGCTTCTCTCGGAGGCGGAAGTAGATTCAATCGCGTCACATCGGCGTCGGTCTTTGGGCCAGCATCAATCAACACGCGCCCGTGACTACAGGAGCCAGCGCTCGATTGTATACGTGGAAGCTGTTGTACGCGTAGCTCGCGGGAGTACAGACGACGCGGGGCGCCATTCATTCTCCGCGCCGCCGAGGCGCGCAAAGCTATAAGACTTCATAATGCACTTACGAGCTTCGTCTTATGAATGCGTTGAATGCCGTTCTTGATAAGAAGTCCATAAAATGCTTACCATAAGAAGACTTAGGACAAGTTTGGAGGGCTGATTATGACAATAACCGTGGCGAAGTTGGCTGAATTAATGCGCAGGCTCGCGGCGGTGCCGGTGCAAATTTATACGGCTGATTATTAACGGCTACAGACTCATCATCGAGGCGCCCCGCTCGTTCGCAACATTCCCAGCTCGGTTTGCCGACAACGCAACAGTCTTACGTCGTTCTCCGTGACACATTGCAATCGAACGACGAGCTTGCACGCGGATTTTGAATTCCTGAACAAAATGAAGAAGCGCTCGAACCGAAAGCCTCGCACCAGCTGCGCTCGGTGCGAATGTATCTCGCGCGAGCGAGCCTATACAACGGGGTGGCCGCCCTCGTAAAACAGCGAGCCGGGCCATAATTCGCCGTTAGCGAGTACAGCGCAAGCTCGCTCGCTTCGTTAATTTTCACGGAAGCGCGTCCCGAGACGCGGCGCGCGGCTAATAGGATTTTTATGTTAAACTCGTCCGGCGAGCTTGCAGCGGGCCGCGTCATCGCCGCCGCGAAAGCTCCCCCGTCGACCTGAGCGAGCCGAGCTTTTTATGGGGCTCCGCGCTCGCTCGCGCCGCGACTTTTATCGGACGGTGCCCGCTGCTCCGCGCGACCCTGTAAGGCTGTACTCCTCGCTCGTCTGCGGCGCGGGCGATCGGGACGCGCACTTATGCTCGCTCGCTCTCGCACGGGCGATAGGCCGATAAATCATGCGAGCCGCGGCCGGGGGCGACTCTGCCCCCGCGCGGCCAAATAGAAAAAGCTTGTCGGGTAAATTTGGAGCCCGGCCAGGAGCGAGCGCCAGATTAAAGGCCGTCCTCGTCGTCGTCGCCGCGGGGCGGATATCCCGAGCGCGGCTCCTCCGATGGACCAGCGGCCCTCGCAAGCTGCGCCATCGGCTCTCGCTCGTTATTGCGTCCCGCGGATCTCTTGATTGCGAGCGGAATTGCACTGGCAGGGTAGCCACCAAAATTGGATTCGCGCGCAGTCGACGGTTGCGGTGCGAGACGACGACCTGTCCTTCTTCCCGGATAGGTCTATCGGATCCGGCGCGACCCAAGTCCGTCCCAAGTGGGCGGAAGAGCCGCTGATTTCTCCGATGGAATTTATCTCGAGAACAGCTTCCCAAATCTTGGAACATCGGCGGAGATGACGCGACGCACGGAGCGACGGCATTAGCGTGAAACTCGGATTCGATTTCGAGATCTAGCGATACGGCTCCCATTTACTCCTCACGAGGAGATCGAGTCCCGATCGGAATTTCGGCTGTTTGAACGACACGCCTCTCGGAAAACGACGACTCAGAGCCATTGAACTTGTCGCAACGCTCGCCCGATTCTTTATTCCGTCCGGTGCCGCATCGTCATTATTCGATGGCCCGCGATGGATGCATTTGCGCGGGCCTCGCTCGCCCTGCGCATACACTCGCGGGTACGTATCAATATTTGCATCCGTAAACATCGTGCGGACATGGTTATATGCACCGGCTGAACGTTGCGCCACCGATATACCGAGGCCCGAGCTTGCAGCAGCAGCAGTGCCCACTGGGCATCGGCTCAATAATTGGATGCAGTCAAAATATCCGGTGTATTTTTGAGCATCAAGAGGAGCTGTTTGGAATCCGACCCATGGCACGGAGCAACAAACTGGATTAATCGATTCAGCTATCGTGTAACTAATGGCTCCACGAGCACATTGGAATACGCGTGTTGCCATAAACTTGATCCCTATTCAAGATGCGATACAGGCCGCGATCGATCCGCTAATTGACGATGCATGCGTGCAACAATATAAACCGCCTCGAGCCGGTGCTTTCAGAGCATCAATTAAATGTATTCGAGCGACTCGTCCGGGTCTGCGTGTGTTGACCGGCCACACTTGCTCTCTCGACGCCCCTGCAATTTTTCAGCGGGACAATTTACGAGAGTGAAGAGTGAAACAAGTGTCACAGATAGTCGGGTGCTTGTAAGAAATGACGGAGCGGCACATCCATAGCGCCCCGAGCGGCTCGACGTCGGCGCGACGGGGCTACCGGTATTATTTCATCGCGGATCGGCTCTCGCGGGGGGCCCTCGCATTTTGGGCTTGCAACTCGTGCTTGCGGCAAGATCGATCCCTTTTCTCTCCCTCTAGCAGCTGCGGATAGTCATCACTGCCGGTATTATGGCTTTCCGATTCGCCCCTTAAATCGGACTACCGCAAATACTTCATAAATAAACGTCGCGAGACCCTTTCACGCCCGCGCACTCTTTTCTCTCCGACGCTACCCTCTTTTCTCTCGCTTCCTGCAACCCCCCGCGTATCCTTTTTACTTATCTCGGTTCCGTCTGCGCGCCAGACGCGCGCGGCTGCGCGCAGCCACTTTTTTTTAACGGCCCCGGCTATATACGTATAAGCTTTTTCTTCGCGCGCCCACGACGCCCGCTTTATTATAAGATTTACGATTTTTATGAGCACTACTCACACTTGGCGCGAGAGCGTGTTGCGGGAGAGCCTTTAATACACGAAGTAAGATATGATTTTTGAAAATAAGATGATAAATTGCAGAGTCGCGCTGCGGCGCGTTGTTGGCTCAGTGACCGTAATCCTGTCTAGCCATACGATTCTTCCCCATTTTTACTCGAATAAATCGTCCACAATATTTGCAATTATTGCCCAAAAAGTAAGCTGACTCCTAAAATCAAACATTTACTCGAAATTCCTCATGTGAAGTTCAACTGATTCTATCAGTTGAACTTCATCAGTCAGGAACTATCCATTGTAATATGGTAGTAGTGCGGCTTTCGGTAACCTTCCTTGATCCTCGCCAAACGCCTGTAACGATGATTTCAACTAGAGAATATTCTCGTTACGTCTCAATATTTGAGACTTATTCGCAAAGTAAGATGTAGTAGTTGGGCCTTTTAATTTTTACGAGATCCTTGACATCACGTGAGAGAATCCCCATGGAATTCAACTGCTCGCCAAATTTTCCACTACTATTCAATACCATGGATGCTAAATTATCTACATTTGTGGAAATCTGTAAGCTTCAAATTTCTGCAGCTTATCTCGGAATGTACCCATCCTCTCCATTGGATTTAAAACAGTTGTTAATGGATTTCGATTGAAGTTTAATAGCACAAAGTGAATGAAACCTCATAATTTCAAGCAATGGGCATATTCAGAAGATACGATTGATCTAATTTTGCATTTTTTAAACTACGGCTTGTTGGAAAACTTTCTCACTCACTGCATCCATTTTGTTATGACTTCATATGAATTCTCACATAAATATAGTTACGGTAAAAGAATGAAATAGCTGAAAGAATTCAAGCAACATGTGCTTGTGTTTGTGGTACACGCGCGAATAGCGTAACATCAAATTAGCCAGGAGCATACTTCATTAGTTTTGAAAATGAAAATCTGAAAATATTATAAACGTAAGAATGAAAACCCCAATTTATTACGTTATTGAATCATTGATGTACATCGCCAATACCGTGTGCTGCTTTTGTTCTTAACTCTCATTTCTAATATTTAGAATAAAGAAGGAAATATGACGAGAAGAATCGATTTCTCGTAGGTGTCTATTACAGAATATTCAAAAGAATAATACTTAGAATATTTGGGAGCGCCATGAGCTAAATAGTATTCTGCTCAAGGTTTGGTTACCATGTTCTATTATCTTCCTCGCCTCCATCCTCATATGTACGTGAAAATATTAATGTGAATGCATATAGTTTTCCAGCATTATATTACGACTTGCTACTTCAAATACGGGTAAATTCCTCAGTATGCGCTTCCTACACATTTCATCAAAACTATTTCACGAGATGCTTTGTTTCATTATGATTTTATAATGCGTGAAGAAAATTATTTCCCAGGGAACTCTACGTGTGTAAGATTTCGATCAATAATACAAAGGTGATTCTCTTAATTGAATCTTATTCGGCAATATCTCTCAAAATTCATATTGGGCAAAATTGAAAAATATATTAATTCTATGGCACGGAAGAGTAATCACGAAAAAAACAACTGTAAGCATCTGTAGATGGAGCAAATGGATGCTAATCCATTATCGTATACAGTAATTCATCCGGCTGAATTAATTTTCAGTCTGCGGCCCAGAGCACGCATTAGGATCAGGATAAGTGTATAAAATACTCATAGCAAATGAAATTGTCGATAACTGGTAAGCACGAAACTGTTTTGCATGTATTATTCAGTTTGGATAATGCACTGAATTCCACGATGCGTTATTGGAAGATAGAGTGGAATGCTTTCCAGCGATTCCAAATGAGTGGAGTTTCGAATAACAGTATACAACGAAATGCAGCTTCTGTCTCAAACGCATAGAATTTGATGGAACTATTTATGTATATCAGGCTTCCTTTGGATTTCAACATTATGTGAAGGGATATGCAAATTAGGGATTCATTATTTCACTGCTCATCCATCCGTTAATGAACTGTAATCGTGCAAATTGTTTTCATTTTGAGAAATTTTGTGGTAGGTGCGCCTACAAGGCGTTCGGGGCGGAAATTTCGTTGCCCGTTCAACCCGCTCAGCGCAGAATTACGTTGCAATGCGGAAATTGGCTTATCTCTCGCTTCTACAGGTTCTTAAGTCGGAAAACGACGTAAAAGACTTAAATCACTACTTTTTATTTAGTTGGCACTTTTTTCCCTCGTATGTGGGAAGGTATTCGGAGTTTATCCTGTTTGGAATATATTATCTAGATGTTTGAGCAGTCGCTTGATTTTTACAGATTTTTCGAGTCGGCATAGACCGCAAGATATCGCTCACGCGCTAAGTTCAGGCCATGCAAAAAAGTAGCATATCTGGCCCTTGTATCGTAATATACTATGGGAGTAACGCAAAAATCGGATTCTCTCTGTCTCGTGTACAAACGACATTTGCATCGAGAGAATTAAAGTGCTATGACAGATTCGAATTTCTTCTAGGCTTCTACTTTCATTTTTAGAGTTCAAAGACAATGGTCATTGGGTTTTGCCACCCTCAAGGACTTTAAATATAATTCATGTTCTTCCAGCTGAACGTGGATGTTCCCAGAAAAAAATTTTGAACCTTCTCGGCAAAAATATATCCGCTCTAAGCTCACACGACCATTTTGGGCCTGAGGACTGGTTTCTCTCTCTTTGCTCAGAGATCCAAGTATTCAAAGTCTCTAAATGAGCGTAAGCACCTCGTGTGAGAGAGTATTGTTTCGTTTGGAACTTCTTATCTACTTTCCTATAGGAAAAAAAGTCCAGAGTTGAAAGTTGTTCTGCTGGAGACGAATTGTTCTTTCTGTAATGTATTATGAATTAATGAAGCAAGGCACTTTGAATATTACTCCCTTTCCTCTTCTGCACTTCTTGTAGTTGATCTGATAGGTACAACTAGTCTTCCTTTTCAAGTGATCGGGTAAGCACTCTGTTTAACTCAGCTTCTCTGAAGTAATTCAGTCCAATTCACTTCTTGAAGAGATTGCAAGAGCTCCTCATTCCCACGTGATCGAGAAAATAAAATCTTAGAAAATTTTGAAACAATCTTAATTTGTGGGATCGCTCAAATGGCCATCTTTGGATAATCTTCTGCAAAGAGCATCTTTACATATAATTGTAAAATAAACGTCAATATACTTTGTCGAGGCTATCAGTGATTATAATAGGCCATTCAGAATAAATCCATTGAAGGTAGACAAGATAATGTATATTTGATGAGCTTACTCGTATGTATCAGCGCCGGATTGTAAGAAATACCAGCAATATTTGTATCATCAAGGGAAAATATATCTTTCCTTCAAAATTTCGTCTAATGGACTATTCTCTGCATAAATTGTATCGGGATGCATCAGGCAGAGTTGAGAGCAGAGTACATCAGTGTAGTTGAGGCAGAAAACCTCGCTCCATTTCCGCGCATCGTCATGTGAATTAGAACATGAATAATTCAACAAGATCATATCAAAGCGTTCGTTCTCTAGTTCAACAGCCAATCCACAAAAAAACTCCGTAATTGCAAAAGTGTATAGATATTCGCCACACTAAACAACCTCTTTTACCGCCTTTTCCCGATAATTGCTCGCAAACGTTTTTATCAAATCATCACGGCCGTGCTACGGATGATGTGTACAAAGACATGATTACTATTTTCATGTACAACGTACTTGTATTTCCTTTTGTCGCGGGGTCGAGTCATTCTCTATACTCTCAAAAATGAGAAGATACGGAAGCTGACCCAATATTTCACAGTAGATAATTTATATCATGGCTGAGAATTCAATAATCTGACCATAAAGGGAGCAAAATGTATAACATTGTATCAGAAGAGACAATTTCATTTATAGTGCATTCAAGCCTCCATTCACAAAGAAATGCATAGAGTGCGTAGGAGAACTTTCGAAAAATGCCACAAAATATCTGGAGATCTCAAAAGTATACTCCAATACCTAAGACGCAAATGAATCGTACACACACAAAAAATGTGAATCTTCGTGAACTCTTTCATTTTAGCATTGTTCTCCAGTTTACCTTGTAACTAATGAACTCTGATAGAAGAAGACATTTTCTATATTTAGCGAATAATTCAAAAAACAAGAGGTTCGTCGTTGTGCCCGAATCACTCAATTACTACTTTGTGATCAATCAATTCTTGCCATTAATGTGGCATTCCAGGACCAAAACTAGTTTGATTAAGACGGGAGCGACGGAACTTCTTTCTTTGATCAGTCGTGTTACGGAAACTATTTCCGTGAGAGGCACTTTATGCGGAAGTCTCATGTTCCGATAAAAAGGACATCGACTACAGGATTAATTTCGGCGATGCACGTTTCTCTTTACAGGTGCAAAAACTACTGGTTTTACAACACAACCTCTCGATCTCTGTTATGTACGTGTGTATATAATATGTTCGCATGCGCGTGTGTATGTATGTCAATTATTTTTTCGCTTTTATATCCGCGAGCCAGGTACCTTTGACCTTGAAACGTATCCCTATTCCGAAATGCCGCCGTCATTTGTAAGACTCGCGCGTTCGACTTTTCATTTGGCCCAGTATACACATCACCCCCGGGCATCCGATGGAAAGTTGAGATATTTCACCGATATTTTAGTGCCAAGATTTGATATCCGATCAACGGGACTTGTCGTTGTAGCGAGAATGACGCCAGTAAATCATTATATATGGAGGATCAAACAACTTTCCACGTTTTGTCGGGTAATAATCAAGAGAGTGAAAGGTAAGAGATGATACAAACTGTTGATACTAAATTGGGTGACGATGAATTCTCTCTTTTATGAAATATTCACGAGATACCTCGACGAGAGATCCAACTAAACTCGCAGATCCTACATTCAGGAGATGGAACGATTACTGTCAGGAGACTTTATGAGAAACAACGAATGAAAGAATTCCTGTCGCATCAAAATATCATCGTTCAATATTCCATTTGAATTTGTCGCTGAAATGATTTTCACATTTCCCATGATACTGGTGCTTGGTTGAATTTCAATATTTTCCTCCAGTACGATACACATTTTTTCTCGTCAGAATCTTGCATTTTTACACGCACAAGAAAACTTTGACTGACATAGAATAAAAGTCACGCTACCTCCCTATGTCTCCATACTTCTATCAGGATTCAGAATGCGGCTATAATAACTGGAACCATTTAAGAGGCCGATACTTGAAAATTCTGGATATTTTCCAAGGATTGGATGAAAATTAGTACTATTCGTTTCGAAAGAAACCGAAAGAAATTCCTGTGTAGAACGATTTCGGCTTCCCTGATAAATCTCAACGGATCAATAATCCATGAGCTGTAGAAACTCTGTCTCGAAAAGTTAAACGTATAGGTTCGCCATCGTAAAAAAAAGATTCTTCCTCTCCGAACGTAAAGCCCCTGTCGAACTCGAATGCGATTATCCTCACTACATAAATTCTTTTGCTATTGGCTTTAGCGAGTCTCTATCCACATTCCGCGTTTCTCAAGTATGTAGACTGACAAGGAGAAACAGACGAGTGAAATCTCGAAAAACTTTCACTGCGTAAAAAATTCGCGAAGTAGCTGCCGACTGTGGGCGCAAGTGCAGATAAGCGAAGCAAAACAAAAGGCTCGGCAGTTGCGCGCGCGCTCGATGCGAACGACTCTCTTGGCACTACATTCAGCCAGCTCTGTTGTTCAAAGCTCAACTTCGCGAAAAGCGAATCTAATATCTGCGCTCCGTGAAACTTGGCGCAGAAGGTGATTTGTCTCGATCTACCAAGTCGAGATGACGCAGTCAGACAACATTCGGAGAAAGCCGGAGGGACGGAGAAGAGGAAGATGGACAGGAGATGAAAGCCAAAGTTTTTGGACTCTCCGCGTCTTTCCGTCACTCCTGTTCATCTCGCTCTCGCGTCGCGTCGTTCCAGCGCCGAACGAAACCAATCCGAGCGGATTCAAATACGAACGGAATGTATCCAATTAGAAGATCCGGCTCTCTGTCTCTCTCCAAGTGCTTGAAAAGAAGCATGGCTTGGCGGTTCGATGGAATTGATACAGCCTGACGTCATCTCGTTCAAATTTGTTAATTTTAGATTTGCAAACCATTTATCAGATTACGTATGACAAGGCGAGAGAGTTTTTGCCAAGAATCGTGGGAGTTGGTGGCGGTCTCGCGTGATCATCTTCCTATTTGAGAGAATTTCGATTCCGATTGTTACAACTTAGCACGTGACTTTTTTTGCCATACCCACTCACAAATTTATTATTGCATATGACATCATGCAACATTCGTAGTCTTTGAGACTCCAGCGAGGCATCATACCGTGCTGAAGAAAGAGCTCCTGCCAGAAAATTGATATTTGACATTTCATAGAACTGAATTATTAAAAGCATATCACACATGTTTGCGATTGTTATTCCTACTATCCCATACAAATAAAGTCAAAAACGATTCGCGTGCACGATTTTTATTATAGGATTATTAAAGTATGCGTGATTACATCTCAGAGTTGAGCTGGTCTTGGCGCGGAGGGAGATTTTGAGTATGCAGCTCGAGTTGTATCAAGAGGTTCGATAATGGCCATCTTTGTATTCTGAGGTGCTGAATCGATTTCATATTTGGTGTTCCGACCCTCAGAAATCCAACGTCTCTCCTTATGAGCGACTCTTGTAAAAGTACGCTTACTTCGAGGTTCATTAAGATTAAATCATTTCGCCTTTTCGTTTCAAACCATGATGAATTTGATCTTATAATGCGGTAGTGTTATGCCCAATCCAGGTTACCGTGTATTTTTATGGTCACAAAAGTCACAGTTTTTTGGCATATTTCTCTGTAAAATCACGATAACTTCGTTTCCACAAGTCCAATGAGACCTATTTTGCGTATATTCCAGAGATTTTCTCACATCCTCCTACCCGTTACAAGTTTTGCTGGCTTGTCTTGGATTTGATAATAGTGACAGGCCCTCTCATTTATGGATTCAACGAAATGGTGTTACGATCTCTCACTATCTCTCAAAAAAACCACTTTTCCGTAAAATCAGAACACTTTGCCATTTCGTGGGTTCAAAATGGACGCACTTCATTTCATTCTCTATAGGGTTTGGAATGGGATTGAAAAAAAGTCGAGATGAATTGAAAAATTTTGAGGGAGACAAAAGTTACTACGACGACAGTCGTGAAGTGTTACAAAATTGGGTAAATTTACTTCAATTGGACTCTTCTCAACGAAGAAACAATAAGGTAAAAGTACCTATGAAAGAACACCCAGTGATTTGTGTTCCAATGGTAGAACGCTTGAAAAACACCTCAAATGGGAGATATGAGGGATTCAAATGATAGGAAAACATTTTTATCATAAAGTTTGATACCTTGTCTCATGAATTCGTCCAATGTAATTGTGATTCTGAACTGGAATATTTCAGGAAAAAATCCCAAGAAACAAAGGTTACCAAACAGTTAATTTCGGGTCAATTTGAGGCATGAATTATGCAAAGTCACTCTTCAAATAGCGTGGAAAATTACAACTATATCAATTTTTATTATAATTTGAAGCATTTTTGCATGTTTCTTCATTGGACAACCATATTCGCACCTGTCCCAATCAAATAACAGCAAACTTTTTTGTTTCTAATTAGGTACGTCCTTAGTTTTATACATTGTTATTTTTCCACGGCATGAAAAAACATTCTGAGAATTGATCTCGGTTCCGAAAACGATCATCCATTTGACGCATATTCCATTCTCCGTTTGACTGACTCTAAAAAGTATTCTACACTACTGGGAACTCACGAAACAGTGTTCCTTCATTGGGTAAAAAGTGTTCTTTCATTGATACTTTTACCTTGTGAATGAAATCTGATTTACTCGCCGTGGGGTCAGAGTCGATTACAACAAAATCAGATTTTCGGTCAAAGTACTTATAGATAAATCAGAATTTGATTGCCGAAACTTGTTGATGATCCATCAAAAAAAGTTCAAGTAGGTTTGATTTCTCTCGTCCCAAACCAAACTCATCACTAGTCAGTGAGAGTCACCGCTGATATTTCACTCTCTACATTGCGCGCGCGATAAATTTCTCTCAATTATGACCACTTATACCAACTATGAGTTGCCATTAAGGCATTAGTAATGCACGTCTCCGTTATAGGCTTTTGTTCCGATAGAACTTATCATCAAAATGATCTCGCAAAACGCTGAATGGACTGATCACTCTCAACTTCCTTTATGAGCCATTGTGCCAAAAATTGATGCATTCATGCATCTTTTCCTAACTCACAAGGGGAGTATCAACCTTGCGGATCACGGATTTGGCCCAAACTCTGGGAATCATCTTGTTTTGGTGAGAAATGAAGATATCCCAGAGGGTT
>JAPYYZ010001652.1:0-17504 GCA_030522705.1 Eretmocerus eremicus | reverse complement strand
CCATGGATGTTATAAAAAAGACTCCACCTACAACAATTCTATTCCAATCTCTTGTAAGTAATTGTATCTCACTTGTGCGTGCTGTGAAAGATAGTTCGTGAAAAGTTCAATCAACAGTTCCCACAGCTGTCGAGTTTGACTCCAATCAACATGCTGTCGGGATTGTCAAACATATATGTGCAATAGAACGTCCGTTCTACATATGTAACCGTCAGGAATCCCTGGTACGTTATAGATCGTATATTAACTTTTCAAATTGTTTTCCCAGATGAGGGGTGTCGCTTAATATACACCCGAAACGTCGGAATTATCTGTTCCAAACTTTCGGCAATGAATTGTCCGTTCAATCGAGAGAAAGACTGGAGTTTCATTCTATATATGTATATATAGTTGAGGGAATGATTGGGATTTGTCTGAGTGTATGATGAGCTGAGCGAACCATCGTTCTTAGTATCATCAAAGAAATAATCAATGAATCCTAGGAGTGATTTCATCACTGGATATATTTTGTCATTACTCGCTGGCCAACGAGAAAAATGATGATGATGATGACGCGCAGCTCAGACGAAATTCGTAAAATTGATAGCTTCGCGTAGAACTACAGTTGAATCTGAAATAATCGTGTTTCGTGACATTGATTCAGATCTTTCGCCATTGCTCATGAGGGGAATAGAACGGAATTCTGGTTCTCCTACCGTCAGTACAGAAATCATCACGAGACTACAACTAGGAGGGGATGCTCCTGTAAAAGCACTCGAAAGAGGGGATGACTCCAGAGATATAATAAATGAAGCACGAACCATGAGCCAAGTCAGAACTATGACAAAGAAGTTTGATAATTTACAAACTTATTTCGCATTCTCTGGATTACTATATATGATCCGTCGGTGTCATAGTCGCAATAGTCAAAGTCTGTTGCCTGAAAGGGGTCCCCCTACTAATCTATTAGAAGACTTTTCAGCTTCTAGAAAACATCAGGGACGAAAATTGTCTATGACGTCGCAATATCCAGAAATCATCCCGAAGAAAGCGATTTCCCACGCAAGCGAACCGAATGGAGGAACAAGCTCCAGAAACAGAAACCAGTCGACCTCGATCGATGTGCTCGGGATGTATGAACTACCAGCAATCCAGGACAAAATCCCTATTCCCAGAGAAATGTTGATATGACAAACCTGGAAGCGGCCTTATACCCAGGAGGGAGGAGGGATCAAACCCCGAGTGCAAACCCAGGAACAAATCATCATCAGAAATGGAGAGAGGAAGGATATTTATACCAATGATGATCTATTTATATTAACCAAATACTATGATAACAGAGAGAGACTTGAATGATTATGATATTTATCCACCCTATTAGGCTCGAATCATCAACACGAGTTCAAATATGGACCTTATATCCTATCGAATCGATGTATAGGATACATTATTATCAAAATAGGGGTCACATAGCTACCCAGAACATGAAATTTTCCATATAGAATCTAAAAATGGAATGTGGTTAATACCGCTCAACCACGCTAACCAATCCAACCACGCTATCTGATGTAGCCTTACGAAAGATGATCTCAGAGTGATCAAACACTCTCACAGTCGCGATAGATTCAATTTCCTTATTGATCCAGATGGGAACTGTGCACCAAATGGTACAAAATCAAGAGGTATAAACATAGTGGTACTTTGGCACGGAAAAATTTCGTTTTCCTTGATTGTGTAAACTTTGTTCCGAAGAACAGAGAGCATGGGCGCAAGCTCCCACCAAGCACTATGAGGGACGTATCATCATCCAGCTCGATAGAAGCATACAAATACGGAGTGCCAGCGGCACTTCGCGCTCTTGGAACGTAGCTCTCTTAAAGCATGGTTGTGTTCTTGGAGACTGGTTGCTCTCTTGGAGCTCAAATCCACTTCTAGAGCATAGCACTTGACTCAGTCTCTCTCTGTCTCTGTATTACTCATCAAAGGATAAAACACGATCCATCGATATCCTAAGTATTCAGCAATCAATTCTCCAAACCCAACCAGTTGAGTCCCAGCGCTCAACCTAAACAGGAGAAGAACCACCCATGTAACAACTGTAAAACTGGAGAAAGCCGCTCAAAGCTCCTCGCTTTCTACTGCTGAGAAGAAGGATGGATCCCGAGAAATTCAATCGAGTACTCTACATATGCCTGGAAGTGGAGATGATGGAATGCCGAATCTGTCTCATAATTTGGTAGCAGTGTCTCATCAAAGAGAATCGAGAGCGTCTTCAGATGCTTTGCGAAGCGAAACTTTGCACGATGCAGTAACTGAAGAGTATGAGGAACGGTGACGTGATTCTAATGAACCTCAACTCATATTTACCCATCCGCAAAACCTGATCAGCATCGGATGAATGTGGGAGACCGGGCAGTTTTCACGATCGCTGAGATTAGTTCTGATCTATTGCAAATTTTGGGCGAAAGTGAGGGCGAATTGGGAAAGCTGTCGTCCTTTTGCTGCGAGCTCCAGATAATAACATGGGTTACGTGCAGAACGAGCTTGTAAAGATTATTCAAAAGATGAACGACAATCTTGATTCTCCCAAGTCAGAATTTAAGAGATTTACCGAGAACATGAATCTGAAAGTGCGCACATTGGAACAATGCGATGAAGCTCGCGGAAAAATCTTAGAAGATTCTACAACTAAATTTGAGAAGTATGAGAATCAATTTTTCGGAGCAAAGAAAAAACTGATCAGCTTTCGAGCCAATAAGATCATCTACAGGGGTCAGGTGAGTGATTCTACAGAATTTTTCAAGGACTATTCTTCGAGTTCTGAGGATCGATTCGATATGATTGAGGAGAAGAAGGGTTGACATAAACGATAAAATCAGTGACATGCGTCACACTACTGGGAGAGTCCTAGTAGTGTGACGCATGTCACTGATTCTGACAGAGTGTCAGATATTCATTTGGAAATCGACGAAGAATTTGTGAATTTGGACAATATTATGCGTAAAGAAATGAACGGTGTACACACCGTTATTGCAGGCCAATTCAGTGTGGAATTACTTGGCATCGGAAATTCACGCAATAAATTGGCTGGACAATTTGGAGAGGATATTGGATATATGAATAAGAGGATTCACAAGAACTCCAGCTTCGTGGATACTATTATTGGAAGGTAAGGCGAGTCTCCCATCAAAATCCTTCGATCGGACCTCGAATTGAGGAGCTTCAAAAGGTACCTAGTCGGAATGACTCGTGTCTCCAGCAGATTTGCTATGCATACATTGGCTCGCCAGAGCCGAGATGTGATATACAATGATTAGAAGACATATATTTAGAATATAAACAATCTGGAACGTGTTCTGATGCGAGTCAAATTCTTTCAATGTTGTTACACGTATACATGGGTCTCGAACCAGACGATTTCCATTCTGATGAATTGAAATATAGTCTTTGGGGGTGCATCCATATGATACAAATTTTGACCCTCTTTCACCTTCGATCTATCATGATGGAGATCATAGAAACAAAACACAAAGAGCGGTTGAAATGTTCCTAACATCCTCCTGCAGATCAAAAGAAGGAGATCGAAAATATCTATTGCCAATATCTAGTGATGGAGGGAGCATCCGGATCGGTGTACATCTTCTCAATAGTTTCCAACTTCAAGGTAGGAGTTCCGAACATGCATGGACTTGTGATTCTTGTGAGTCCAGAGTATACAATGAAAGAAAACCTCCGCTTTCGATTCGTTGCAAGAAAAATATTTTTCATCGTCTAGTGCAAGAGATATTCACGTTTACATTAGCATTAAGTCAAATGGGATTAGGTGCATTCGGGGTTCTCGGCAACAATTGGACCATCAAAAACACTTGTGACCGGAACTGACGAGTCCGTAATCTTAAGTCCGAGGATTCTGATACGACAATAGAATATGTACATTACCATCTAGTTCGCTCACAGAACGGAGAAGGAAGATAACATTGTGCATCAACTTAGCAGTTCCGTGAGATTCGGCAGCGTTGTGTCTCCCCATACACACGACACACACATGCACAGCAGGTGAAATAAATCAAAGTAATAGTGAACGTCGCGGATCAGCACGTGTTGTTGTCGCACCTCGTAACTTGCAGGTTATGAACGCGAGCGATAGGGCTTACGTCCGTGGTGCATACGACAGCAGCTTTCGGATCAGCTGAGTCTCCAGCGTTGCCGACTTTAAATGACTTCGTGGCAAGAAAGTCAAGCACAAGAATCTCCTAAGTCCTCATCCTCGATCTACGCAAGCCATTGACGTTTTGATAGCTCCATCAGTGATCATAAATCAAATGATGATCTTATAGTATATTCTTGCTGTCTCTCACAATGATCATTTATTATTCATTTCAAATTCATAGAACAATTACAAACCATGAAAGCATTACTAATGAGCATCACTGATCGAGATTATCGCGAAGCGTTGCGAAATTTTCAACGGAACGAATCAAGGATGGATGAATCAATCATTTTTCCAATCATTCTTGGAAGCAATTCAGAGTTACCGATATTTCTAGATTTCCTTCGGAGTCAATGGTTGGTTGACAGGAATGTTTGCGATTTTGATCCGTCAGTATCGATTTCACACTTTTTTCGCGGAGATACTGGAGGTTTTGTGAGATTCATCCATAAATATCGTAAGATTATAAGAGAGGTACTAGTTGTTGTATCAAAAACTTGGGATGTAAGAACATAGGTTGTGACTGAATGTTTTCCACCTTCCTTTCACGGGGGAGTCGCGAGTCGCTCACGCGCGCTCTACGCCATTCATACAGGAACTGCGAGGTTCTGATGATGGTATATGCGGATTCTCCGGTTCCAGGCCCATACGCTAACATCTCGTACGCAAATTTCCCTGTTGGTGGCTCATACGTGGACCGGTAAGATTCGGTCATCGCACGAGCATTTCTCGAGCCCGGATCCACGCACTCATGTTCGCGTGAGCAAATCCCCTTCTCTGTGGCTCTCATGCAAATATTCGCGTTAGAGTTTTAGTAAACGAGTTCCGTCAGCTTGGAACCCCGGCCAAATATTATTTTCTACTCATGTATGAGTCATTTTAGACTGCCCGAGACTGATTCTAATTGAATCATTTCCTTCCCGGCAGGAGTCATCCTGAGTATTTCCTGGTTTCTGAGATATTTGTCAGTATTATGGACTGATTAACTTCTAGTTTCACGAGAGAGTTAGATGGAAGAGTCCTTGAGTCAAGGCTCAACTTTCCATCCCTTGCAAACTCCCCGATTCGTTAATGAGTGGCAGACAGAGCGATTTGCTGACGGGAATACCCTCGTATAGACTGGCGCAGGAAAGTCGCGAACAATAATTAAAACTCGAAGTTCCGCGTATCAGCCACCGATAAGGAGATTCGCGTACCAGAATACTCGCCCATGGGCCCGGGCCCAGGAAATTCGTGGACGATGACCGAATCTCCACGATTCGCTTATGGGCCTCAGACAGGTAGATTTGCGTACGAACACATTCGCTAACGGACGTGGGCTCAAAGAATCTGCGTACAATAATCAAAACTTGAAGATCCGTGCATGAGCCACAGTCGGGTGAATTCATGTACAAGAATATTCGTGCCTGAACCCGGTATCAGGAAGGTCGCAAATCGTAATTATCGAATCGTGTAGAACATGACAGCATAAGATGAGGTCATTAACCTCAAAAAATCCAAGTCCTTGTATGTCGTTACAAGGGTAACCGAGGATCATGGGAATTTCACAAGATCTTATTAACACTCAAATCGAACTCTGTGCTGAATTCCATTGAGATCTGAAGAGTAGATTTCTTACCGTCGATACCCAAGTGCAGACTTCAGCTTGGAATAATGATCGGGATTTCATCAGTAATTGAGCGGTATGGTAGGAGAACCTCAATTGTACCTTGTGAATATCTCATCAGTCTCTTTGCGCCAACTGATCAGTAACTCAGCTATACTTTACCGGTACTCCAGTGGTACATCAACGTTGTCTCAGTGGTACCTTATCCTAAGGTAGCTGTACTTCATAAGTGACTTATCGGCATCCACCGGTTATTCAGCGGGAACCCACTAATACCTCAGCACTATTACCGGGATTCCACGAAAAGGTCTGCTCTAAATACCTGACACTCGTATCCACGGATAATGCATCGATGATGTCGGGTTCTTGGATACTAGCTAGTTTGTGCGAGGAATCTCCTCTGGGCTCGTGAACGAACACTCATCAAATTCAGTCCCTTTTATCATCGGATTTTTCCAACAGAATGTTCGAAGCAATTTCACGAGAATAATTTTTTCTGATTCGGATTGAGCAACTTCAAAAACCAACGTGTAAATCTTCCCCTCGTGACAACTGTCCATTGCCTGATTTGATTATCTGAACAAGTCATTTGAACAGGTTGTCGAATGATGATTCTCCGACCCTCTGATCCAGCAACCCTCAAAGTACCCAAGAGCAGTTATTCCCAACACAAAAACAGCGGATGTTTGTGACTTCATGGTTGAAACACATCATTCAAGCAAATCATAGAACAATAATTCCATCGGATTCGGATTCAGTAATCTGAAAAACACATGACTACATTTTTCTCTCGCGGAAGCAGTCCATTCCGTGATTTGCTTGTTATGCCAATTCTCTGAACAAATACTTGTAGGAGAATTATTCCATCGGATTCGGATTCACTCACCTCAAAAACTTATGAATAGATTCTTCCCGCGAGAGCTGTGCCTTTCCTGATGTAACTATCCCAACAAGTCGTTCAAATAGGTTGTAGAATGATAATCCACCCCTCCTCGGATTCAATGACCATCAGCTTTTCTTTCCCAATCAGACAAAAACAGCACTGTTCGTGATCCAATTTTTCAACAACATTATTCAAACAAATTCTGAAAGAATAATCCAAATTTGGATTCAACTACCTGGAAAACCTATGAGTAGGGTGACTAACACGGGAACTACCCTATCTTCTGCAAGGCCACCCTCAGGCTTCCTCCAGCATATGCCACCCAGGGCGGCATCGCCAACGACCTGGGAATGACCTCCGCGAAGTTGCACAATGTTGTGCAATAATTGCACGATGTAATCATAGCGCAAGGTTGCACAATGAAACTCGCATAGTAACGCACCCTCTTATGACGCGGCGGACCCGGCGGGCCCCTGCTTCGGACCCGCCTCTCAACTGCCCCGCGCCAATAGTTCGAAGAACCAATCACGCGCACCATGCGTGCGTCTTTTGGAAGCAGCCCCGCTCTTCGCGAGCGGGACGGTTCAAGTCACACGCTTGCATGCGTTTCTGTACTTACCGCATACACTCTCTTCGCGAGCGGGTCCCGCATTCGTTCAAGGCTCGTTGCACTTTCCGAGTTCGTGCAAACTGTATCAAACTGCACAGCTCTCATGTGTTCCTGCTCTGAGTTCCTGTGATTACATTATGCTGCAACATACTTTCTCGTGAACGGGCAGGGCTTCCAATGAAAATACGGTGTATACATTCGATACGTTTATTCATCATTTCCTGGGAATGGATGGGCCTGCTATCTTTGCCGCATCCCGTGGAGTCCTCCGGGTTCCGGGTCCCGCGGAGCCATACGCGACCCATGGATGGGCTGCGTAGACAGCGCGCGAGGAGCTCGCGACTCTCCCGGAAGAAGAAGGGGAATACAGTCAGTTACAACCTATCTCTTGCCATTTTTAGTTTCCAATACAACAATTTGTACCTCTTCTACAATCTTACGATACTTATGGATAAATCTCACAATATCTTCAATATCTCCGCGGGAGGAGTGTCGAATCAATGCTGCCGGATCTCAATCGCAAACATTTTTATTCACCAAAAATTCACTTCGAAGAGAATCTAGAAAGAACGGTAAATCTGAATTACTTCCAAGAATGATTGAAACAATGATTGATCCAGCCATCCTTGATTCGTTTCGTTGAAAATTTCGCAGCGCCTCAAGATAATCTTGATCAGAGATGCTCGCTAGTAATGCTTTCATGGTTCGTAATTGTTCTGTGGATTTGTAATGAATACAATCTCAAGACTTGATTTGAGTACAACTTAATTTGAACGTTCACGAGTAAGGTATAGTTTCCATGTAGGAATTCAAAACCTCTTTCAGATTTCCTCGATGAGAATAGTCACAAGAAATGAAAGGGTTGTGATGACATTCCTTATAATTCATTCCCCATTTACTATCTCTAAATTCCTCAATTTTCAACTCTTTGACGATCGCTTGACGTTGCAAACTATTGGAAAGATGTACACCAATTCGAATGCACCCTCCATCACGAGATATTGGCGATAGATATCTTCGATCTTCTTTTTTTTGATCTGCAGAGGAATATTAGGAACATTCCAACCGCTCTTTGTGTCTTGTTTTTATAATCTCCCTCTCATGTCCCAACGGCAATCCTCGGAAATTCACAAGTGAGTCTCTGTGCTATGTCGAAAATGATGTTATTTCACAAATATCATCTCTATTATAGTAATCACGACGGATTAATGAGTTAGAGTTACACTTGTGATCAATTCCCTACTTGTTCTCTCGGAATTGACGGAAGATGCCAGATTTTTTGGAAGTCCTCTCAACATTGAATACGATAGAGTGAAGGAAGGCTTGTCCAATCTATTTGTCTTTGGGTGATATGGACAAAGCTTCGGAATGTCCTCGCTCCAGATGATCTTCGATTCATGCTCTCTGACTTGTTGCAATGTCTAAATTCGGCGAACTGAATGTCACCTCCAATACACCAATCTTGTTTGAAAAGTCAATTCATGAATGATAATCGAAGAGGAATAATTCTAAAATTCCATGAATGTTCCTTTCCATATGACAGATTGAATGCAAAAGAGAATGAAAATTTGTATCACTTGGATCAACCGACTCGTTCATCAAACGGGAATCGCGAGCTTGCTAGTTGCATCATATTTGGTAGAATGACATGCGCGTAGAGGGGGAGGGTCATCCTCCCCTTCAGAGTCATCTTTCAGACGCTCTAGACCAACACAAGAACATATGGAAGAAAATTTGCAAACTCGGCCTCTTGCCCGAGAGCCAAGAGGAAGAACTCCATGGGCTCGCACCGGATGAGTTGAATGCCCACTTTGCGGGGGTCTCCATCTCGCCTCACAAAAATATTAAAGAAGCAATGGACGGAATCAACTTAGCCACAGAAAAGGTCTTCAAGTTGAAGGCCACGGATTTCAATGAAGTAGTCCTTGCCGTCAAACATTCTTCCCGGCGGGCCCGCGGGACAAATGGGGTCCCTCGAAGCGTGATCGCGGAAGGTTTTGTGGCCATAAGTGATCTGATTGCACATATTTTCAACTCCTTATTTGCTCACGGCACTCCTTCTGAGGCTTGAAAGCAAGCTCAATTGATTGCACTGAAGAAAACTGCAGCTCCATCAGCGGCCTTGTACTTCCGTCCTATTGCACTGCTGTGCTTTTCCTCCAAGGTTTTTGGGAAAAATAGCCCATGACTGAATGACGGAGCATTTGGAGGATTTGAATTCACTTGATCGCTTCCAGATTGGTTGAGCGACCCCACAGCACTCAGACAGCTCTGCTGAAGTTGACCGATGACATCAGAGTAGGTATAGACACGAAGGAGATCACCCTCCTACTACTGTCCGAATTTAGTTGAGCTTTTGACACAATTCCACCATCCATCAAGTTATTGAGTGAACTACGACATCTGGCTTCTTCAAGATCTGCATCTCTGTAGATAAAATCATTTCCGCAAAGTCGCATCCAAATTGTCACATCAAAGGATGGTGATTTCGATTGGCTCACTACTAATCTGGGCGTTCCACAGGGTTACGTTATCGGTCCTCTACTCTTTAGCTTGTACGTCAATGAATTGCGTGAATTATTAGATGGGAAGTCGGTAAACCATCTTGTATACGCAGACGACCTCCAAATCCATCAACAAGAAGATAAGAAGAACATCGAGGAGGGTATTGTTTGATTAAGACAATGAGAGCGACTTGTTGCTGGATGGGCTGGGGGCTCTGGCCTGCGTCTCAACGCTGGCGAGACCAGGGCGATCTTTTCCAGTTCTGAGAGGGACATGAGCGACCTGCAAGAGATGGACTCACCAGGGCTTGAGATACTGGACGGGGTACTCGTGCCATTCTGTGACATTCTAGTTCAACCCCACTTCGACTGCTGCGCGATCGTGTACCTTGACGCCAACGACAAAGTAAGGACGCGGGTACAGAGACTGAGCAATTCATGTGTAAGATACATTTTTGGTGTTAGGAGAGACGAGCACGTCACCCCGTATAGAGAGCGCTTGGGTTGGCTGCGTACTGATTCGCGGAGAATGTACTTTGCAGCCCTCTCAATGTACAAGAACGTGTATATAAAAGAGCCCGGCTACCTGGATGCAATGTTTCCCAAGTACCACCCCGAGCGCCCTCAGCGGGGTGATGCAGAGAATCAGGAACTCAGAGTTCCAACGATGCGCCTTGGCTACGGACGAAGATGTTCCCAGAGTCAAGGCGTTCGTCTTTGGAATTCTCTCCCTCCTGGCATTCGGCAGCGACCAAAACTCTCGCTATTCCAAGGGACGTGGAAAGTATTTTTGAGAGCGCTGCCCCACAGAGGATTGGCGTGGATACTGGGCACTTCTTCAATCTTTGAACATCATTCTACGTGATGGTGCAATTTTAACTCCTATCGGCTTGACGACTGATATTTTCCGACTGTGACATTCCACTATGTGTTCTCCCCATCAATTCCTCAGCCTTCGCGTATCTCGTGTATCTTCATTGATAGTTTAAGATTGAAACGATTAGTCACACTTGTGATTCCTTTAATATCCTTGCTCGAATAACTCTATGTGAAACATATATTTGTAAGCATATTGTGTTTTTGCACTGAATATTTCATTTTTTGCCTCTGTGCGAATGAAGGATATATATCTCTCTCCCCCTTTCTCTCTCTCTTCCTCTCTCTTCCTCCCTCTGCTCCGCTGTAAGTACCAACACACTTCTTCCACGATCACTCCTCTTTGAAGATCTCTTACTGCCGCTGTACTGCCTCCGGGCGTATATTCTTCAGATCCTTGCATGCTCCTCATTGCAAGTCGTTGCAAGCTAATAAGGTCAAATCTGTGGCACACGACTTGCTGCATCCCCTGGATTCCAATATCTACGTCCAAGAGTAAGGTTAGAACACCTTAGCGAGGAAATACGCAGCAGTGGTGAGGAGTCATCGTCGATCTCACGGAAGTACTCAGTATAAGTGTGCGATACTCTTGTCCATCGTCTACACTGTACACATGGATACAACCTGTGCCGTATGCGGACAATCATCATCCCGTCCTCTACAGCTATGTTCTGAATGCAACAAGCTGAGACACTCCAAATGCGCAGTTAAGAAAATCAACGGACTGACAGCTCAATGCAACGATTGCCGCAAAGTTGCAATCAGTGGAGCAGGAGGTTAGAACATCAGGCTGCCTTCATCAACATCTCGCGCTGCCTTATCTTGTACTCTTAAGCGGACCAGCTGTGCAGGCAACTGGTCTGCTTGAATGAAGGTCTCTCCCCGCTGCCATGTGGCTGAGTTAGGCCGTCGTCAGCTGTGAAACAAGCACCCGTGACCGCCCCCACTAAGAGCCTCACCACCACAAACGTTGACATCAGAGACTCAAGGCGCTCGTGCGAGACCCTGAGCACTCCGAATAGAGAGCCATTAATCCTGCGTCCGACGGCGGAGAATGCCCGCGCGCGCTTTACATCTCGCGCAGCGGAACTCCTCGCGTCGGGAATCTCAAATAACGTAGACTCGTCTCAACCGCCTTCTGCCACCTCTAGCGACGTTGACATGCCAGCCAAGTCATCCAGAGACCAATCGTCGGTGCTCCAACATCAACAGCTGCAGCCACATCATCATCACCGCTGAGTAGCTGTTCCAATGAGTGGATACTCATTACGCAAAGTACTCTGGATCTCTGTTTTCAACGAGATAATTTGATCCAGAGTCGGCTTGATCGGATGGGATCTATCTTGAGCTGACGTGACGTTGCCATATCCTCTTCCCCTTCCACGCCAGCAGTGGAAGCGGTGAATGACTCACTGTTGGCGCGCATGTCATCTTTGGAGAAACTCGTAGAGAAGCAGAGTTTCCAGTTAGAGGAGCTTTGCTTGGACCAGCTGCTTCTGGATCAAAATTCCTCGATGAGAGAGCAAATCTCGAGAGTGAATGAGTCTTTAACTGAGAACCAGAGTACTTTGCAAAATCATTGGATTATTAATAATGAAAAGGGATGTGATGCTCAGCATTCCCATCAACTTGCAAGAGCCGATCTCCTGTCTGAAACGGATTTCACATGTAATTTGTGTGCCGGGTGGCAGGGCGTGGGACGGGGTGGTGTTGGTCTTGAGTCGAGTGAGTTAATTATAAACAGAGCCTCGAAATGAGACTCTACGGTCTCGTCGAATGAGGCGCGTCTAATTCCTTTTGCTGTGCTCAAGAGGGAAGACATCACTGATGTCCGCATCCTGCAGCTCAGGCGTACGTCTGATGGGGCGTCTCTGAATCACGATGGAGAATCGGCGGGATCCACTGCCCGAGTCTCGGTATCTAGCCAACGCACATTACTCTCGTGCGTCGTTGGAGTGACCAGCGGCCGCATAGGCCGGGAGGTGATGCAGGCCAAGCGCTCGATCGCCAACAATTATTTTACAGCTCATAACATCGAGCCAGAACTACTTGGCCCCGAAGTGAAAGCTCGTGTGCCGGACCAAAGAATTCTGAATAATGAAATGTTACTCCGTGAAGAGTACAAAGAGTATGTACGCCTCAGGTCACTTGCACGGGGCTTGGGCTTCAGATAAGTCTGGCATAGTGGCGAGCGCTTTTGAGCCAAACGAAAGGATGGCGATCGGGCGCATCCATTCAAGTCCCTTGCTGAGCTGCATGTCATACATACGGCGAGTCGGACAGTCCCAAGACCCACTCGTGAGTCTACGAACAGCGCTCAGAACAGCTCCAATAATCCGGAGCAGGGCGTTGGTTCGGCAGCAGGATCAGCGAAGACTCCTTGACTAGGCATGGTCGCTGGAGAGCCCCGTGGGGTTGGTAGTTCCTTGGCGGCGGGGTTTGTCAATCTCAATTTCCTCACGGATAAGATGGAGAATCTTCGCCTGTTTTTCATTCAAGATCCCTCCTACCATCTTTTTAGGGTAGCTGAGACGTGTTTGGATGAGTTCGTAGATGGAAATCTCGTTCAGATCCCGGGGTTTCCACCCATACGACAGGATCGCAATAGAAATGCTGGTGGGGTTGCTCTGTACGTGCGCAATGATTTCGAGGTAAAGAAGCTAGTCTCTTCTGAGACAAATGGCCCAGGAAAATCTGGTGTGCCCGAGTTTATTTTCTGTAGCGTACAGCAGGGTAGCTCCCCCCAATATTAACAGCAGTAATTCATAGGCCCCCTAAGATCGCCTTGCAGAGGGACGATGGGACTTCCAGCTCGTTGCGTCAGCTGGATGGGGATTCCAGCCATAAGATTATGATGGGGGATCTAAACGCAAATTTGTTGGATACAACTCATCCTGGCACGGAGACTCTGACTGCTTTGACGGAAGAATTGTGTATACAAATTGTGCAGCATGGCGCAACTCACCATCATACACCTGATGCGTCTCACACATGGATTGATCATATTCATGCAGATGAGAATGACACGATCACTGACTTCCAAAATAGGCTACTGCCCAGTTTCGGCGCACACGTTGTCAGAGGTATTACCATCAATGTCTCCACTCCTGCTCCACCAAAGGATTCCTTCAGATGCGAAAATTCCCGCAATATTACACCAGAACAGTTGAATGGTCGCTAACTGCGCTGCAACTGGTCAGCCTTTTAGCATGATGGAACCAGCTTGGAAGATGTTGTGAATTATTGGAATGATAACTTGGGAACTGTTTTGGATGAACTGGCACCTGAAAAGATGGTACGGCCAAAAAAAGTGTGCTCCATGAATTGGTCCCGAGTTGAAAGTGCTCATCAACAAGACCGAGGCGACGCGTCGGCTTTGGGAGTGTTTTAAACGCAACCAACGCAACTGTCCAGAGCTTGAGGCTGAGAACTTTCAACTCAGCGAAGAGGTTGACGTTCGCATAGAACGAGAGCGTAACTCCTTTCTGCAGAGTCATGTATCGGACGCTTCTGATCGAAATAAGAATATTTGAGAGAAAATGCGCAACCTTGGACTCTTGCCCGAGAACAAAGGAAAGGAACTACATAGCTTCACACCGGGTGAGCTAAGCTCTCACTTTGCAAGGGTCTCCATCTTTCCCCACGAGGATATTGAAGGAGCAATGGACGGAATCAATTTGGCCTCAGAGAATGGCTTCAAGTTCAAGCCCACCAACTTAATGTGGTTGTCCTTGCTATCAAACATTTCTACTATGTGGCCCGGGGGTTGGACGGGGTTCCTCGAAGAGTGATCGCGGAGGCTCTTCCGAACATGGGTGATTTTATTGTGCTTTTTTTGATATCTATCTTCTCTTGTTTTTCTTTTTCGATGGTCAATAAGGCTAATCTGCTCGCAGACGTTGTGACGGGTTGCGCTTTTGGGTTCACACAGAGCACGGCACCGCCTAAACCTCCTCGCTGATTGGGGTAACATCTACCATGTCATAACATCCACCATGTCATAACCAACCCACCCTGGAACCGCCTTTGCATTACTTCAGGGTGGGAGGAGCGTCACGCCCTACGAAAGCGTGTCTCTCTGGATCTTCAGCTCTTTTTCCTTCTCTTCAGGTTGTCCGGTGTTGGTCACTCTTCAGGTCGTCAGTGTGAGTTATGCAGCGCCCCTTGCCTGGCGCTGCAATGCCCGTTCGCGCTCTTCTTTTCGGATGATCGCCGTGCGCTCTTCTTTTCGGATGATCGCCGTCTTGATGAAGTCGGCGATCCTAACCCACGTCGCTTTATTGCGGAGCATGGTTGGCACGAGGTTCTCAGGTTTGAGCTGAGCCCCCAGCCAATCCATCAACTTCGCTCTTCCTGTAATCGTATTCTCGCAATGGAAGAGTGCGTGTCCCACGTCGTCCCATTCGGCCCCTCACTTCTGGCAGACCGGAGTTTCCCTATTCTGAAACCGCTCCAGGTACTCCCCAAAGTAGCCATGCCCGCTTATCGCCTGCGTCAGCCAATAGTTCAGCTCTTCATGGGGTCGATCGATCCACCTGGCTATGTTGGGGATCAGTCGGCTCGTCAAATGACCTTTGGTTGACCTTCCCCACTCCTCCTGCCATTTCTCTACTGTCTCCGCCCGTTCAACCTCTTGGATGAGGGCCTTCCGGGTCGGGTTCAGCTCCACGCCGTCGCTCTTGAGAGCCTCCTGCCTCTCCCATATTCGCCCCTTTCCAGCGACTAGCAGGCGGATTGGTGGAGTACCTGCCAGTACGCACGCTGCGTCATAGGACATGGTACAGTAGGCGCTGATCGTCCGCAGCGCGAGACGCCGCTGGACTGGGCCTAGCTTCCCATCGATCGCGGCCTCGCTGGCTATTCAACCCCAGATGGCCGCACCGTATAGCATGATGGAGTAGGTCACGGTGCTGAGTAGAGCTCTTCTGTTTGGCTTGGGCCCTCCAATGTTCGGCATGAGCCGCTGAAGAGCGCTGCCCACTCTGTCTGCCTCCAGCGCAGCCTCTCTGAGCTCGGCCTTGTAGTTCCACTTGTCGTCTAACCACACCCCCAGGTATTTGAGTTCCCTCTTCAAGGGTATCTCGTGCCCGTTGATGGTGAACACAGGCATCTGGGAGCTCCTCCTTTTTGTGACTAGCATCCTTTCGCATTTGTGCCTGGCGAGCTCAAGATGGTTATCGGGGAACCACTGTCCAACGCGGTCGAGTGACTCGTTGCCAATACATTCGACTTCCCACGCGGTTTTTGCGACAACAACTGATGCCGCGTCGTCCGCAAACCCAACCAATTCCGACGCGTCCGGGAGGTTCAGAGCGGAGAAGTCGTCGTATTGTGTGTTCCATTCGAATGGGCCAGAGACAGAGCCCTGGGCTATGCCCACGGACAGCTCCAGCTCAATGCGCCCTCCGTCAGTGTCGCAGATGAGCACACAATCTCGCAATCCATCGCTGACGACTGCCAACGAGTAAGGTGGTACTCTTCTATCCAGGGACTTGTGGATCCGCTCCCAGCTCGCCGTGATGAACGCGTTCTTCACATCCAGCGCAATGATGGCACAAAACCCTCCTCCTGGTTGGGGTGCCATCTCCATTGCAGATTGCACTCTGTCTTGTATGCACTTGATCGCGTGGAGTGTGCTGCACCCCTTTCGGAAGCCAAACTGCATCGTAGACATCCCTCCGCTACGCTCGTACTCCTTCTCCAGTCGGTTGAGGATTATGCGGTCGTACATCTTCCCCAGGTTATCCAGCATGTTGAGTGGCCGGTTTGACGGAACGCCGCCCTTCCCTTCCGGAATGAGCACTAGCTTCTGGCGTTTCCACGTTTTTGGAAAGACTCCTGCTAACAGGCATTTGTTAAATACCTTCAGCAGAAGGCTAGGCCGAACCCTCGTCACAATCTTCAGAGCCTCGTTGGGGATCCCATCGAGTCCCGGGGCCTTGCCGTTTGCGAGTCCCTTCGCGGCAAGCCGGAGCTCTCCCTCGTCGAAAAGAGGTACAGCTTCGGAGACTCTCGTAGGGAAAGTGAGCCTGGGCTCTCCTACTGGGTAGAGAGCTCTAGCTATCTTCATCACTGTAGCCTTGTCCGTTGGTGCAGATCTCCCCTCTTGTGAGCGTAGCTCGCTCATAACGACCCTGTACGGCATACCCCAAGGGTCACTGTTGACCATCTTGCACAAGTCTTCCCAGCATTTCTGCTTGCTCTTGCGGATGGCGTTCCGGAGCAGTTTCTTTGCCACTTTGTGTGCTTTCTTGTCGGCTCCCGCTGACGCGAGTCCACGTTCCCGGGCCCTCTTTGCTTGTCTCCTCTTGGCGTTGTTGTTGCATCGGAGGCTCGCTATTTCCTCGCTCCACCAGTAGACCTGCTTTCTTTGGAAGCGGGGCTGCTTCCTCCTTGGTATGGCAGCATCACAAGCTTGCGTGATAGCTCTAGTGACGCTGTCTACAGTGTCGTCAGGTGAGAGTCCATCCCCAAAGTCTAATGCCTCTGAGATAGGGGTCTCAAACCGCTCTGTATCAAGTTCGTGGACTGTCATCCCACCATAGGCCGCGCGTTTCTATCTCTCCTCCCCCCGTCCATCCTAAGATAGATGTGCTGGTGGTCGCTCAGTGTTTCTGAGTCGAGAACCTCCCACGCCGTAACTCTTCGGGCGAGCCTTGAGCTGACGAAGGTCAGACCTAGCACAGAGGAAGATGGAGTTGCCTCTCGGTGCCATGTCGCTTGTCCCACTTGGTTGCGCAGGACCATGTCGAGCTGAGCCATGGTCACCGCTACTGCGATGCCACGCTCATCCTCGGGCCCTCCGCTCCAGGTCGGTGACTTGGCATTGAAGTCTT
>JAPYYZ010001651.1:0-14685 GCA_030522705.1 Eretmocerus eremicus | reverse complement strand
ACCCTCTGGGATATCTTCATTTCTCACCAAAACAAGATGATTCCCAGAGTTTGGGCCAAATCCGTGATCCGCAAGGTTGATACTCCCCTTGTCAGTGCACTAGAGGGAAATACAATCGCTCCTGAGGAGATACAGGAGAGTTTCAATAAATGAGAAAAATCGATAAAATTGCCATTTTCAAAACTTTTCTGTTTCCACGATCAGATTGCTTCAAATAATAATTTTACTAATTTTCTTGTTTGGTGATGGTATTAGATCCACAAATTTAATTTTCTGGACTAGTTATATTCAATTTTCTACCGTCACCTGATACTGTTGTTTGTCAGGAAACTATTTCTTGTTGTCAAAATATCAAAATATAGTTACTGAACTAATCGGTTGGTAACTTGGTTCAGACTGAGAACATTCCAATGTTCACCACTGCACTTAAAAGCCAATAAGAAAAGCTCTAAAACGAGTTGAGCTACATTTAATTTGGACGCTTCGTGCACAAGTTTTGGCAACTTGAAGAGAAAGGATGCTGTTCCACTTGATTTTTCGGCTCAAATTTTTTTCTGTAATCGGAGTTTTTAACGTCTTTCATAAAAGTGGAATCACTCGGCTTCTACATACGTCGAATTGAGACGTACCTCCGTTCATTTCCAAGCTCTTGTACACTCTTTCGAATACCGCAACTCGGTTTGTGATGAAGTGATCTGGTTCAAGTGGAGATGTAGAAAAATGAAAGCTTAACAAAGTGAACCCTATACTCACGTGGCTACTTTGGCCACCTTATTTCTTGCGTCTGTGTCGGACATGACACGACATTTCATGGGTTTTATAATATAATATTCTGTTTCGATCACATACTGAATTTCTTAACCACTTTGCAAGATTTTCCAGTCACACCCGACTGATCTACTATGAGTAGAGTGGACCAAAGTAGCCCCCCTCGCAAACGCGTATTTACGTGCGACGCTGTTCGAGCCTCGCGCGCAAAGACGCATTTTCGAGGGGGCTGCGATAATAGTACATTACGCACCTAGGGAATGAAAGAGGGTTAGTCCCTCTCGGGTGAATATTATCGCTCAAGGCGAAGCCGAGAGTGATAAGAACCCGAGAGGGGGGGGGGGTCCTCTTCACTTCCTATAGAACCGTATTATACTTTTTACTACGAGGGAGAGAAAGTACTTGTGGGTCCCGCTCGGCGGAGCGGGAGAGAATCACGTACTTTTGTCCCCGTGTGCTAAAAAAGGCTTTTTGCGCACTTAGCTCAACATCGTTTGTGTATGGAATTTGAGGGAAACTTCTAGTGAGATGTTTCTAAACGAATGAAAGTTTCTCACACTCAATGCTCGCACGCATGCGACAAATTCTAAAACGACACATAAATCTCCTATTGATCTCGTTATATATGGTTGACCGGAACACTAATGACCAAGTATTCCGAATCTTGTAGGTACTTCATGAACGTCATTCCGTGAGAAAAATCATAGTCGATGTAATGCACAAGACTGACGCAGAAATCCATCGAGACATTTTTAAAAACCTCTGTTCTTCGAAGATGAAAATAACCAGCTACTCAGGGCGCCGACATCGTAAAGCAAATACGAGCAGATATTTTGAATTTATTCCTCGGTGTAATTGAGAAAGTTGATTGAGCCCGGGTGATTTGCTAGCTCGCAATTTAAAACGAGAATAAAAAATCAGTCACGTGTCAGTAGCCTTAGGGGCATTCTTTTTTCGTGTAGTAGGCAAAATTTCTGAATGCATTGACACATTCAGCGAGGCTTTCGTAATCGTGAGGTCGCTGCGTAATTCAAATGTGAAACTGACGGAAGCATATTTCAGGCGAAAAAACCTCGGAAAAAATAATTCCCGTAATTTGCAAAATATGTTCCTCTTGCCTCTAAAAATTTTCACAATTCCTTGAGATTCTAAATACCTTCCGTTGACGATGTGAGCGAAGTGTAACTTATGCATCATGATCATGTGCGGGGATTTTCGTATGAAAAGGTGCATGAATATCTTGCTAAGCATTAAAACTATCGGATAATCGATCGAAGATTCTCGTTATATTAGTCTGTAACTTTCTATGCAATGGCAAAATTCCAAAGAAGCACACTGGCTCGAGCGATAGCCGTGCATGGGAGCGAAATTAACATGATTGCGTAAAGCCATTAGCATTTGCGGTGTCATGACTTGAGCTCTCGGTTACTTGTATACTACGAACGACCATGTGCGGACCATGGTGCACGAGGGAATAATACACATAGAGCAGCTGATGTGCAAGCACATAATTTTCTTTACGCGGGCTCTATTCGGACGCAAAATATCATCTCACAAGGTGGTTCAAGTGAAATTCCAAAGTCTAGTGAACATCAATAGTATCACAGTCAAGCAAATGTAGATGCGGTAGTGAAAGTTCGGCGTGGATGTGTCAGTGTAAAGATTATCTCTGACATGCAATCAATTCACATGGTTTCCGTCTTCTACCTCTTACATATTTCATTCTGAAAGATGGAATTCGCTGTAATCTCTAAATAATCTTCCAAGATTATTTCGAAAGAAATTTCGATTATTCGGACGAATTTGCTTCGTCTGGACATAGTCATTACAACAGTGATTGACAGTCGCTTACTGCTTTACAATCGTTATGGATTATTGACTTACGAATTGAGAAAGTGTATTGTACATCGTCATGCTATAAGATGAAAAATGTTAGAATATAACGTCTTGAAAAGGGCGGTAATAAATTGAATACCGGTAATAATCCGCAATTATCAATGAGACGAGCGTGAAATTGATTGGATTCATCTAAATAGGACTTGCTCTTCGTAAGAAATTTATACGTACTTTTTAACGAAATCGCTTTTGATAAGAAAAAGATTTGAGGTAAAGGGCCAAAAATCTGGCGCTTGTGCAGAATGGAACAAACAATGTTCCGTACTTCAATTGAGGTTAGGTAGTTTCAGTACACGATATGACGTTGCTTTCTACAAAGGAATATTTGCGGAAATCCGAATGATCATAATAAAAGTGAAAGACGTTTTAGATAAGCTGGACTAATCTCATCTGAGAGGGAGGCAGGCATGAATCCTTGCCGGAGTAATCGAGAGTAGCTGGTGAGCCTTACCTGCACCAGTAGATAAACGTTTTTTCTTTTGAATGAAAGCAGGGTAAAGAGAGATTTACTCTTTATGTTGTGATACTCACCCAGTTGTGGGGCGCAGGTAAGTCAGATGATTTTTCTTGAAAACTACTCTACCCGAAACTCGCCCTCGATTTTGTGTCTGTTCAACTGTGTCCAACTCGCGCACTCTTTCCGCTACTGAAAAACGCTACTGCTTGAAATCCAAGATGGTTGTACTTATGTATATGTGTACCCACACAGTGGCCACAGGTGAGGCCGCGAGCACTTCCTAGGGCATTTGATAACGAACATCAAAGATAACTCGACACATGAATTATCGATGTATGTCCTAAAATATGAGCCAAATGCATTCGACAACTCCTCACGCGCACAATTTTGATACTATTTCGATAATAATTCGTTTTTTGAAATTTTGATATAATCATTAATATTAATTTTGAACTCGACCGATATGGTCAATCGAGGACTTTATCGCTTGCTTTTATACATCAGCTCGCTAGGGCCGAGAAGTTATATACAATAATTTTGATATGATCAGTTTAGAGATTTACAATATCGAAAGCCACAATTAAGTTGAACGACGATGAAAACGCGTGATCAATAAACCTGATTTTTCGCGTTCAATCAATATTTCACCTTCAAGTACGATCATTTTCAAAGCAGCAGATAAAATTTGGTTATTTCATCACAGAAATCTCTTTCTATCTTCTTCAATGTTGTGAAAATTTTTCGCGATAGTCATTCAAATGCATCAGTGTCGTTTATTGACGTGATGAAATTATGTTGAAAGCTACATAATTTTTTATAACATTTCTTCTGTAAAACATCATGTATGCTTGTATGTACACTATTTACAATATTTTCAATATCTAACATTAGATACAGTGATTTTCATCTTCAATTGCACATATTTAAAGAGACCAATGGTGATACACCATAATCTAATTGATTTTGTATGAACTTGGAATGATTGCAGTAGTTAAAAAAAAAATAGACAATCAACGTGATTATTTTTACAAAAAATATATATGTATAAAATATCTATGAAAAATTCATTATATAGCTCATGATTTTTTATGGATTCCTCATTCTGCCCAAGAGTTTCTTGTAATGTTTCATTTATCAAATTAATAAAAATGTATGGTTCAGTTGAGATCAGCAACTACTATATAACAAAAAATTATGCTGGCAGTCAAGAGTTGATTTGAAGGACAATCGTTGTATCACTCAATTCATTCAAACTCTACCTTCAAATTTGATTAAAAGTTCGTGGGCACTTTCAATAATACTGTAAATATAAGGGCGTTCCATTGGATTGACCTTCAACATTGTCAAGATCAAGTTCTGCATGTCCTGAAAATATAAATGAGAATTATTGTATGGTTTATATTATAAATTTGTCTCAATATTCAGCTTTTGGGGTAGGAGTGTATATTCCCGCTCGAGGTAAATACGTCCATCCCAATCCTGAAAAGTTGCACATGCCCGAAGTGGACATGGTTTTTCTTTTTGGGACTGGGAATCGCTTTCTGAAATATCGGCTTCCGGTAATGGATATGAAAATTTCTTCCTCCTACGTAATTTAATCGGGAGTCATACGTTCTGCTCTTCATCACGATTACTTACAGAAGTCTTTTGCACGTTCAATGCGATAGAACCAACCAATGGATTCCAATTTCGGAATTTCCTACCTACGTATTCGCTAGCGTAAACTCAAATAAGACCTCAGATACCACTTAATGGTATTAATTTGACTCCAGACAAAGGTAAGCAATCAGTCAAAAAACTTCTACTCCCTACGTATCGAGTCAATCGAAGAAAATTCGTCCGTCCCGCAGACTCTATTGAAACAGTAGAAAAAACGTGGTCGAAAAGAGCTGTGCTGTTGTGAACAACTAAATGTGCACTTACTTCATTAAATGGGGCATCCTCTGGAAAAGTAATATTTGCGCTAATTACGGCCAATGCCACACTGTCTCCTCTTTCATACACTGCATCGAATGGGGATTTGAAGTAGCACATTGCATACAAAATGCATCCCAGCGACTGAAAAATGTTCATAGCACAAGAATATCCTTTTCCTTGATATTCAAAGATGTTATGCTGGTTTTCTAATATCTCGACTTAGACAAAAAAACTGTTGAATCATAGATACAACTCTTACCCAAATATCAGTGCGTTCATCCACCATGCAGTAACTTTCAACATTGAAAAGTTCAGGCGCTCGATATGGCATTGAGCATCTCTCTGCAGCTAATTCTTGCAATGACTGAGCTGCTTGGTTTCCACACACTTTCACTCTAGCAGGTGCCACTGACCCTGTCAAGATGCCCAATATTATATGCCTTGCCAATCAGACATACAGTCACAGGTAAAAAATCGAAAACATCATTAAATTTCTTTATACCCACCTAAATCCATGATTACTGGACACATTCCATCTCCTAGAACAATATTTGCAGTCTTCAAGTCTCTATGAGCAAGAGGCTCAGGCTTGGCATCATGAAATGCTTTCACTCCTTCACATATTTGTAAGAAAATATTGAGTATGTCCGCCGATCCCATAAAGTTATTCATCTTAGCGCGCCTTTCTAACTCTTGGGCTAATGTTCCTTTCTGCGCCGGAAGGATATGTTCACGAGTTGGTTGATGACACAGTGCAAGATCGGCGTCTTATATGTACTAACAATGAAGAATATACATGGGTAAGTACTCACATGATAGTATGGCAAAATTAACAGAACTTCACTTGTTGCATTAACAACAGGGTCAGCTGTGCCCTGATGTGTGGAATCAATCAACTCTATCACATTTGGATGCTTGACCATTGAATGATATTCTATCTCTTTGACTGCTAGCCTTTGATCTTCAGGGCTATGGCAAACAATTTTCTTGATTGCATACTTTTTATGTGTTTGAGCATCTTCAACAAGTGCGACTGTGCTAAAGCCTCTGGAAGAGGGTCAAGGATATTTCAACAATAAAATTGGGCTCGTTTACAAAAATTTGTGTTAAGAGTATTTGTGTTGAAACTCACCCTTCTCCAAGATGCTCTAGTACAACGTATTTTTTTCCATTCACAGTGATAGTTTCTTTTGCACACAAACATCCCATCTTAAATATGAGACTCAGACCCAAACTATTCATTTTTTGCACGATTTCGAAATCAATAACAGGAATGATAATGTTTTACAGAATTTACCAGCTGTTGACAATGATCATCGTCTGCTCGAAGTCTCGAGCGATCGATCCTCTGTGTAGGTTAGTTTGTCGGCTCCTTCATTCATTTCATCGTCTCGAATCGATGCGCGCGAGATCGCGAGACGAGAAGTGATTGCGGCTTGTCACATTTTGGCATGGCCGTTTACTCACGGGAAAATTGGGTGTGTCAGCACGCAGGCAGCAATCTTCTCGAAATCGGGGGATTCATCCTACATTATATAAACAACTTTAAGTCATCAAAGATCTCAGACGAGGCCTTAATTTAGATTTTCCTAAAAATACATTCAATTATTGATTTTTCTTGGAAAATGCGAACAAAATCTGCCCCCCCCCCATAAAAAAGTTGAAGAATGGATTTTGGGGTTTCAAAATATATCTTATGTGATACCATCACTTTCATAGTGATTCGGCGATTCTTCCCTCAGAAGGATGAGCTCATCCAAAATCTTCAAAATTCAGTTGCTTATATAAATTTGAAGCCAATACATTGCCTGGGAAAAATAATGATAGTGTAGAACGGCGTGCCAATAAAGTATACTTGGAGAAGCTAAAAATACGTTGCTAAAAGAGATTAGCAGTATGCCTTCTCAAAATGGTACTAAAAATCAAATCTCCAAATTATTCTAACGTATACTATCATTAAACTCATTTCTATGTTAATCTGGAATCGATAGAGAGTATAGTTAAATCGTCGAAGCATAATTTTTGCATAATTTTATGATGAAAAAATCGAGAAAAAAGGAAAGAGGGCAAAAAGGGAAAAGAAGGCGTTACGATGGGCAAAATCATCACAATTCTGGGATATCCAATGGACAGAGGGTCAATGAAATGAGACAGGAATAATTTTTCTAAATTCAAGAATGATAGATTCGAGAAAAGGGCAAAAAGGGTAAAAAGTGGCCTGGCAATGGGCAAAATCAAAATTCTGGGATATCAAATCGACAAAGGGTAATAAAATAGCCTAGGGATAGTTTTTGCAAACTTTTAAAATGGTCGATTCGAGAATACGGCAGAAAAGTCAAAAAGGTTGAAAAAAGGCCTGACATTGGGCAGAATTGGAATTCTGGGATATCCAATCGACAGAGGGTGATGGAATAGCCCAGGAATAATTTTTCGAAAATTTTATAATGATTGATTCGATAAAAGGGCAAAAAGGGCAAAAAGGGCAAAAAGGAGCGTGGCAAAGGGTAACATCGAAGTTGTAAGATATGCGATGGACAGGAGATAATGAATTACTAGAGGAATAATTTTTGCATAGTTCTAGAATGATACATTCGAGAAAAGGGCAGAAAGGGCAAAAAAGTCAAAAGGGGGCATGTCTATGAGCAAAATCAAAAGTCTGGAATATCCAATCGACGGAAGGTAGTGAAATAGTCCAGAAATAATATTTTCAAATTTTAGAATGCCCGAGAAAAGGCAAGAAGCGCAAGAAGGGCACATAGGGTCCTGAATTGGGTAAAATTCATATTTCGGTATATTCAATCGACGGATTTTAATAAATCCAAAATTTGTGATTCAAGTGATAGATTCGGGGAGAGAGCATAATAATGGATAAAATGTGTATCTTATGAATGTTTTCAATCGTGAAATGGTGGGTCTTTAAGAATTAGTAGATGGAAAGAGTTGGAAATGGACTGGGGTCTTGAGTCAGTGGTCCTGAAGAAGTGTGTAAAATTTGGGATTGATCGGAAGAACCGCGTGCGAGTTTCCGTGAACGAAAAATATGAACAACACGCGCGCACAGCCACACACACACGCAGACACGGAGGTACGCGCCCATAAATCGATCTCTAGAAAATTTATGGGGGTTTGTGGAAAAAAAAAATCGGTACCACCAATGGAAAGATCTCGTCGAGTAGATTGCAAATAAGTTTTTTTTTATATGACTTCGTGGCAGTGGCTCGGAGAAAAAAAGAATAAAGGAAGGAAAAGGGAGATTTTGAGCGACAGCGTCACAAGGCTTTCTCTTTTGAGAGAGTAAAAGAGCAACGTCAAAGTCCTTTACGGCTCGGTGGTTCAGAGATAATAAAACTTTAAAAGCTAAAAAACATATTCAGGGTGAGCTCAAGTAAATTTTGTTCGGCAGCGTACAAATGTATGGCTGATTCTGCCGTAATTGTATAACTCTTGGTTGAAAATCATTAAGAATTCAGGTCAAGTCTAAGGTGAAAAAACTAACTGTCCAGAATCAAAAGATGTACGCGGAATATCAGTTTCTTGATTCCATATTTTGGCGATGTAAGAAGATGAAAAAAATCCTAATCACAAATTTGGGTCAACAACGAAATAGCACCCTGACGTAATCATTCAAACTTACTTAGAGAACGGAATATGCCCATAATTTTGGTGTAGCTTCCATCTCAATCGGTCCAGACCATTGTTCGGAGGTTTCAAATTTGTCATGTTCACCAAATACTAGGTATAAATAATTTTCCACGGCCTGTAGGTGTGATCTGAGTATTGGAATACGCATGGGGTCCGGAATCGACAGGTTTCAGAAAACTCATTTTGTTGAATCAGAATCAAAATCAGCGCGCGTTTGCCAACAATTTCGACGCCAGAACAGTTCAATCAATTTTGAATTTGTAAGCTCTGAAATTGGTTTCGGTTTTATTGTACGGTGTTGTTTTGAATAGCCTCGGTCCGATACTCGAATAGTTTCGAGCAATCACCTCGATTCTAATTTTGATTGACTCCAAATAGCAAATTTGTGAATAATGTTGGACGAGCAAGAAACTCTCATTAAAGTGAGTATGACAGAAAAGCTTGGTCTTGTTGGCGATTTTATCTTGACTTCCTAAACTGCTGGGACCAGGCGTGGTATTAACCTGTAATATGTTTTCAGGTCCTTTTCGGCATCACATTTTCTATCGTGGCTGGTTACGTGTTTTATTATCGAGACAGCGCAGAGCAGTCGGTAATGGATCCGATCGATGAAACCGGCTGGGTAGCTGATGGAGCTTTTGCCAGACTCCTTTCCGATGCCTCGTAATCATTAACCATGACGTCAAAGTGAATAGAATGATAAGGAACCAAGTCCAATGGATTGAAACCAAATAAAAGTATGTTGAGTATGTTTACAGCCAAGTTGTGCTCGTAAATTGACATACGAGTTATATTTTTATATCAAGACGGTTCTCAATCTATATCCAATCATTCGATCGCAACATGACGTGTATTTTTCACTCGTAGATGTAAGCTATGCCTAATTCGTGCAATCCATATAATCTCATGAGCTTTTCCTGGATCAATAACGTAAGCTAGACTTGCCAAATGTACTTGGTGTGCAAGGGGATGATAATAATTCGCCGAGGCAAAAGCATCACATAAGTGCGAGGCACTTTTTCATACAGTTCGATAAAATCAAATATTTCAATTGTCCGAAAATCCTCGATTGATGAGGCGAACCGCTTGATCTTAAGACAATATTCACTTGATCAATACTCAGCTCGGTCAACGGTCTCGCTATACATAGCATTCGATGGTGCGGCAAGAGTCTTGATTAAGTTTAATTCAAGGATTTTATCAACAATTGCAAGTTTGCCTTCATCAAACAGTATAGATATGCGCTACATTGGTGCTCGAAATGGTACTATTGAAAGTTGATTAAAAGTGACCGAGGATTGTCACGGTATACTATCCCACACATTCATCAATAAAAATTGAGCACGTCATGATCATGATCACATGTGATAGTTTCGGTGGCTATGTTAGTTTCTCAATGCATCCACCGTGCGGAGTATCGACTCCGATGCCATGTCATTGTAATCATACTAGGGCTATAATCAAGTCAAAGCTAATCCGTGAAATACTCATGTCATCATTCCAACGGAACGAATCCACGAGATGTTTTTGAAGAATTAGTAAGAAACTTGGAAAATTTGGAAGGGTAATCGGTTCCTTCACACTCTCTGCAAAAAGCATAACGCGACATGATTTATCGTCCAATCAATTTGAGACTTCTATGTTTGTGGGAAAGGTAGAATCGAAGTAAATCACTCATGAAGGTATGTTAATAATGATTTGCTAGATGGAAGTAGAATCAGTTGAAGCGTTCTTTCACCGTAAAAACCTTTTATTAAAATCATGCAGAAACTGTCATACGTCATCCTAAAACTATTTTGTATTCCTTGTATACTATTACTATATCAGAAGATAATACTAAAAACTAAATAATGCAACAAAAAAGATGAGAGTTAAAATATATTTGAGCTTCAAATTCAAATGCCTTTGTTTGTGTTTATAACAAGAAGAAAATCCCAATGACCTGTCTTGACAATAAAATATACAGATAAAAGTTATTCATTATCTTTAGTATATAAAAACAGTGTAAAATTTGTGCTTGAAGTCGAGTGACCAGGGCATATAAAAAATTGTAATATTAAGTACAAGACTATATATTTACATAAAAGACGAGTATTTTCACATTAGGGTCGGGGTTCGACAATTAATTCTTTTCGATCAAGTCTTGATAAAATTTCTCAAAAAATTCTCTAAAATAATCCTCTCGTACTCTTACGTATTTGTCAATACGTTCTTAATTAAAATCTATTTGGTATAAAAGTGCACGTTTATACATAAATGTATATAATATGTATATAGATAGGTTTATATAGAAAGGTATGTCGAATTGGAATGGATTAGCTTAGAGATGGCTCTACTGAGCATGTATATGCGAAATTCAATCGCCCACGACTTTAGAGTCGATCTCTCTGTGGAAAAGCTGGTTTTTGAAGGAGTAACTTTGCTTCATTTTTACCTGTTTGTAAGCGTTTATCGAGACCACGAATCTCTACGAAAGTGTGCAGGATAGGAACGAACGATTCCTAAAAGCATAAAAAAGAATAATAGAAAAGAGCCATCGTCTCATATCCTTGTAGAAGCGTAAAAATACGCTGCTGATTATAATGAGTGAGTTGAATATCGTCGCTTGTCAAAGAAATCGCTGACTCGAAGAGGGAAGCTCCTCTCACTAACCAATGAGTGATTTACACTCTGAATCTCTTGATATAAAATTAATTCGGGACAATGTAGAGTGTACGTCGCGTTGGTACGCTGACTTGGTATTCCTCAGATGTAGCGGCAGTCGAATCGTTGGTAGCCGATTGATCGGCCCTCCAAGTACAGATGGGTGAATGAAAATGAATGAAAATGGAGGGAAGCGATGGTGCGCGGGGAGTACGTAAGCGGTATTAGGCATAGCAGGTGGTGTGCGCCGGCTGCAGGTGTCGGCGGCCGCAGATTAAAACTCCCACTTGGTGGCGGAGGCGTGATCGGTCTCGCCGAGGCGGAGAGCGCCGTTTTTGCCGGCTGACAGGTACCGGCCGTCGGTGCTCTTGATGCAGAGCCGCGAGGGCTCGCGCAGCTCCAGGTGGAAGCCGCACGAGGCGACGTCCGAGTCCACCGTCACCCCCTCGGCGTCCGCGTGCCAGAACTTGCCGTTCTGACCTGTTGAGCAGAGCACTATGTCAATTCCCATTCCCGTCCTGGATTTACAACTCCGAAATAATTACGCGCCCGGACCGGTTCGTCGCGGCCCGCTCTCTAGTCCCAAATTAGAAAATTTCAAGGGGAAATTGACGACTTATCCACGCCTATCGAGCTTGGATAAGTTATCGTTTTTTAGGTATGGGGCCAAATGTGAAAATTTCTTTCAGAACGCCATTTCTCAACAGTTGACACAAGATGAATATATTCTATACAGCTAAAACTTTTCTCATCGTGTTGTTGAGGACAGTGCTGAAAGCGTTGATGTAGCTTGTGGTCGATGGAGGGACGTTCAGAGTGCATAATATAAGGCTACTTGCCCTTGAACCTGACGACGCCGCGCTCGCAGCGCTCGAGGCGGATCGTCTCGTAGGAGGCCTTGTTGCACTCGAGCTTGGGGCCGGCGGCGGCGCTCCTGGGCCCGACGAAGCCCTGCTCGCAGCGCAGCACCAGCACGGGCCGGTTCATGAGGTAGAAGTAGTACTTGGCCGCGTCGTTGTCGGCGCCGTCGACGCTGTCCGCGTTGGCGTACAGGTGGCCCGAGCGCTTGGTCGCCAGGTACTTGCCGTTGTTGGCCCTGAGCGCGACCGTGCCGTCGTCCGGCTGCCACTCCAGGTCGAACAGGCAGTTGCTCGAGCGCTTGTGCTCCGACGCCTGGATCCCGCCGCCCGACTCCAGGCTCCAGTAGCGGTCCTGCATCGTGCGCACGTACCAGCGCTTCGTCGTCCGGTCGAACTCCAGCTGGAACGTCTCGTGGCCCGAGATCTCGTCCTGGTTAGCCGTCACGTCCACCCCTGCCAGCCAAAATTCCGCAATGTGTACTCGTGGGCTATTCGCCAATGTAATGGCGTTGCAAAACGATTCCGAAAGACGATCGCCAGCGGCGCGACCAAGGTACTCGCTTGGTTTTTCAAAAAGCCGAAACGTAATTATACCGTTCCAATCCGGGGTCGGCCAATTTTTGAGACGTTGTCGATCTAAATAGTTGGTCAGCTTCTACAATATTTCTACGTTCGGCATTGCTTTCAATCTGTGCGGTACTCTAAAACTTCGCGAAAGAAACCCGAAAGCAACTCATTCCTCTGGAAATAACTTGAGTGAAAAGAAGATGCAGCGTCGCGGGATCGGAACTGCGAGCGGGTGGATATTCGCACCACGAGCATCTCTCGATTCGATTGGTATGCTCGACCAGGTGCGCCGCGCGTCGCGAATTTCTATCAACCTCCACTTCCGACCACTATTGCAGATGAGAATACGTCCGAATTTCAAGCACACCAGTATCTTCCATATCATTCTACTATCCACATGGATCTTCCGGGCAGATTTTTTCCGGCTTTGTTTTTTGTTTGTTTGTGCTTGTGGCGCCGGGCATAATTCGAACTCGTCTTGTTTTGTACAAACTTAGAGCACTTAAAGAAAGAACAATCCGTCAATTCAATAATTCACACGAGTCGAGGATAGTAACTGAGAAGAGTACGCGCGCGACGAAAAGAGGTTTCATCGTACTCGCACGATTTCTTGAGTTTGAAGATGTTTTGGTGCGCAGAGGCTCAGAAATGGACGAGACATGGTCGCAAGGTCGCTCGCTCGCGTACAGTACAATGGCAGGAAGTGAATCGAGTATATTTAAAATCAAGCGCGTATAAAAAGGACACGCGGCGAGTAAGAGCTAGCGCGATGAGCGAGTAATTTGAGCAACCGCTTCTTGTACCTACACGCGCTTCCCATAAAGAATTGTCGTCCAATCTAGGCAATTGGCGTTTTTCAGCGATCGCTCTCGTGGCTCGATTCGTCGCGTTAGACAACTACTCGTCGATCCATCGCAGGATTACCCAACTATTTTTTGCCTCCGCGACAGTTGACTTCATCGGCAGGCTATTACACGAGCGGGGCGTTTTTCCAGATCCGACTAGCGCGCTAATTCGTCGCTCCGCGCGCGTGCCGAATGCAAAGCGGTCCGCTTCAGTATATCTCCGATCGAGCAAATACCATCCGCTACGCTCTCGCTCCCCGTTTCTGCAATCTGATAGCGAAGGAATCGAGGTGGACAGTTGTGGGGATCGCAGAACGACGAAGCGCAAAAATGTATCCAGTGTGCGGATAAAAATGAGAGAGAGCTGCGTATGGAGGAATAGCTTGGTTGGGCTGCTCACCTTGCTTGACGGAGACGTAGCGCTGGTTGAGGGCCGCGACGAAGGAGGCCTGGGGCAGCGAGTCCTCGAGCGAGAACAGCTCGTCGCGCGTCACCGTGGTCGAGCGCGACTTTAGCACGGCCTTGCTGCCGATCGGCGCCAAGTAGCCTCCGCTTATGTCCCTGCAAGCACACGCGCGTCTCAATTTTATACCGTCTACTCCAATGTGCTTCCTCAAATTGTGCCAGAAACGCGTTTAAATATTGAAAATTCCCGCCGCGCCCCTCGTGCGCCTCGCCAGCTTCCCTTGGCGGGGAAGAATATATTCTCCAACTCTCACCTCGCCTCTTGTTACTTGTATTCATTTGCAGCCCGCTCGTCCCGTTGTTCGCATTTCTTTTCTGACGCGGCTCGAGCGCTTTTGTCCGGACGAATAAAGGATGCGCAGCCCTCGCCCGACTCGCGACAGTTTGCAAATATTTTCGCGCTGTACACTCCGGCATAAGCATCTCTTACTCAACGCTCGTTACAACAGCTGAATCCGCGTGTCGCAACTGTACGGACTATTGCTTTTGCGGTAAAGGAAAAACATTCATTGAGCACTCAGAGACACTTTTGAATGTTAGTCAAAATCGTCACTTCTGAGAAGGATTATTGCTAAATTAGGGCGAGCTCGGACAATCAAATTCGGTAAGAGCTTGTGCGTTTTAT
>JAPYYZ010001649.1:0-16954 GCA_030522705.1 Eretmocerus eremicus | reverse complement strand
CATTAAAAATTATCAGCTGCAATTGTGTTACGTACAGATGTTTTTAGCACTTTAAAATTTAATGAAAATGTGCTGCAACAGTGATTCTTTTTGAAAATGGAAAATTCATTCGAATTCCGGTTCAGATAGCAAAGTATCTCTAAATTACTTGCAAGTATAGATCATATTGTTACAAGAGCTTCAACTCCTTGCTGACAATGGTCCACGCTGAAGGTAACGAAGTATAAAGAAGAAAAAAAAATTGATGAGATCCATCGCGGAAGTGAAGACACAATATATTGAGAATAGGTATCGCCAAGTCGCGGCGCGGCAACATTGTCGATCGATAACAAAGACAAAAAATCCGATTCGATGAGCGTTCCAAGTCTCGGTCACGGGAAACTTGTCATCTCCATCGTCCACATATTGACCATCATTACCTGAATTGAGGATGAACGTTCTTGCTGTTTCCCAACTCCTCCACAATTTTATCGAGCTTTGGCATCCAGCTCAGTGACAAATGGCAATTTGCCAAAAAGACCCAGGCGCCCTCTCGAGAGCCAAGTTCAATCATTCTGCAAACGATAATCGAAAGATCAAGAGAATGTAGATTCAATTTAGATCTTCATCTGTCTTGAGACCTCGGATTGGTTTTCCCCTGTCAAAGATTTCTTACGTCCAGATATAGTTGAGGAAGAGATTACCGAAGGCGGACCGTTTTGCGGTCTCATCACAAGACAAATTAAAGAATAGGTCTAACAGGATGGAAGAGAGCACGAGAGATTACTAGTCCGGACGCCAGGGGGGGGGGGGTTGAGTATGCAATCGGGTGTCCAGAAGGTTTGAGACGTATTCTCAAGTACTTTGGGGCGCTGAATTTATTTCGCGAGGTTGCTTGCCCGTAAATCCCGCCGTTTGTTGGTTATTAACTATTTTTAGTTCAAAATTATGTTTTTTTGCAAATACCTCGGAAAAGATGGGTTTTCGCGGAAAAACACTCGAGACCAAAGTTGTAGATTTTAAAATTTCCTACGAAAAATCATTGGGACACTTTCCCGGAAAACCTAACTCCGAGCCGGGAAATGCGCGAACATGCGTTCAGGCGCGCCGCGCTTCGCTCGTAGACTCGCTGTAACTCCGGTAATTGTCAATCAAATGCAAAGCGACCAGGTGCATTTTGAAGGGAAAAAAGTCTACTTTCAAATAGCTATGGCTATATGCAGGCGATACCAAGCATTATTGAGCTGAAGACGAGAGATTGAGTTGAGCGCGTCGAGCCCGAACCGCTCGAGTCCGGCCACCGTGCTGTCGGATACAAAGCACGAGCAACCCCACAATTCCCGAATCGCTGGATTGATTTCACAGGTTGATTTATGATGACGATTGTCCGATGATTTTTGTTCATCGACGGTTGCTGCTGCGAGATACCACTTACTTCAAATAATACATATCGAAAAATACACTGCCGGCCAAAAGTTTGAGCTCACCCAAAAAACCTTTTTATGCATATTCATAGCTGGATATCTTGCAGCCAGCTTGTCGTAGAGGACTCTTACTTAGCTCATTTTGAAGCTCTAAACATGGGCTCTCGAATGTATTATTGTTATATCCCGGATAATGGATCAGCTTTGACCGAAATGAGATGGATGAAGGTCAAGTTTTCACAATTTCCTCAGGTTTTTTGGCCCCCTGCATTCTTTCGGAGAAATCATTGGAATGAAATCAAACTAAACCCATTTGAAAGAGCAAGTCAAGAGCTTCAAAATCCGTATTTCAAAGTCTTTCTAAGTCCACCTTAGTCTGATTTATGGCTTTTTTTCAGAGAGGAGACTCAGTGAATTATGATTCTTACGAATAAGTTATTCGTCAAAATGATATTTTATAATATGATAGGTGTCTAAGATGAGCTGGCAGATTTGCTGACCTCGTCGCAGATTGAATTGAATACTTTCAATCCTTCTATCTATAAGTTTTATCTGAGGTAAAATTACCAATGAAGGAAAACTGTTCCATGAGTTCCGCACTAGTGTGGAATTCTTTTTTTCAGAGTTAGTCAAACGAAAAAATGGAGTATGCGTCGTATGGATAATTACCCGGAATCGAGATCAATTCTCAGAATGTTTTTTCATGCAATGGAGAAACTATAATCTGTTAAACAAAGGGTGCACTTAATTAAGAACACCAAAAACTTGCTGTTCCTTAATTGGGGCAGATGCAAATATGGCTGCCCAATGAAGGAACATGCCAAAATGTTTCGAGTTATGATAAAAATTGATATTTTCATATTCTATCGTGGATATTTTCAGAGTTGAACTCATAATATATCATTCCTCATATTATACGTATCTTGAAATAGCCTAATACAACAATTGTCACGCTATTTGATGAGTGACTTTTTCCACGATTCCTGCGTCAAATCGACCCGAAATTGACTGTTTGGTAACCGTTGTCTATTGAGATTTTTTTTCTGTAATGTTGAAGTTCAGAATCACAATTTTACTTGACGAATCCATGTGGCAAGCTATTAAACTTGACAATAAAATTTTTTTCCTATCATTCGAGTCCCTCATATCTCCCATTTGAGGTATTTTCCAGGTGTTCCACCATTGGGACATAATCACATGGTGTCCCTTCATTGGTACTTTTACCTTACATGTCCTTGCCTCGTGCGAGTTGTGAGTATTCATCCGGGGGATCTTGTAGAAAATATCAATCGGGCTACACCATTTTACGCTCATGAGTCCGACTGTAAATTTCTCATTTTTATCTGTGATGCCCCTGGTAGAAAATGGAAATAAAATTGGCCAGAAATGGGCCAAAACTAGCCAGTTTCTGGTCAAACTGGCCAGAGATTGTCCACTTATGGCTAGTTTTTGGCCATCTAATATTCGCTCTTCTACCACGGTGCTTCCATCAAAATTGTTCCATGCAAGCTCGTAACTACACAAGGCTCCGAGATGCAGAAGCCGAGTTGTAGTGGTACACTTCGATTTAGGTACAGAGCTATTGATGGACTACCTAGTGGCTTGTAGGTTTTCATTATGAGTCTAAATTTCACTATCTTGAGTGATGAGTATTGACCGAAACCACTTCATTGCTAAGAAATCCGTACAAAAAATGTATCTATACCTCTGATGATTTTGATTGGAAACACTACCGGATTAAAGTTTTTGACATACTGAAAGGAATCCGGCAAGATAGATGCGATAAGAAAAGAGCCACACTTGTCGCAAGAGTGAGCCATGGTAGAATAGTTTCAGATGCATAAAATTTAGATCATAGTCAGTCATGATGTAAACGAATTCGATCTGCTATATGAAATTGAACAAGAATATCGTATCATGTCCATTGAGAAGTTGTTGTTATTTCATATTCATGAAATAATTTTGCAAAAAAGCACTACTAGAAGCAGAGAAAGCCGTTATTGCTGCTGAGTAAAATATGCTCCTCATGAGACCAATTGAATGTATTTAAATTCAAGACCCACGTTCTCGCGAACAGTCGAGGAAAAAATTGATTCACGTGCTTTTCCAAGTGCACTCAATTGAATGGCATCTGATTTTATGAAAATCTCCCCACAAACGATTCTGGACAGTGCTTTGGCAGGAGAAGGAATTCTTCCAATTATTTCTCGCATTATTTCGGAGCGTGACGCAAGAGCGCCGCAGCACCGAGCTGGCAAAGCACAGGGATCAGCGTGAAAATCGCAACCGCCGAGCGATTCCGGGCTGCGGATGATTTTGATAGGGTTGATTGGCATAATTTGGCCGAGGCATGACTGGGATTTTCATCGCGGCAATTCAATCATCTCGTTTGCGCGTATACGCGGCCGCGTTAATTTCCAATCGCGTCGAATTCGCGCTCGGGCCACGCTCGCGCGCGCGACGAATGCGAATAATACGTATAATGGATGGGCCGAGCTTGCGAGCGGGCCGAGATTCGCGGCCCGGGAAGCCCGAGGCGCTGGCGTATACGAGACCTCGTCGGTGGGTCCGGTCGCACCTGGTGGCGATGGGCGCCTGGCCCTGCCCGAGCGACAGCGTCATGAAGCGGTCGCCCATGTCCTGGGCGTCGGCGAGCTGCATGAGGGCCGAGGTGGGGTCGACGCCTGGCGAGAGGACGAATATGAGGGGCGTGCGCTCGGTGGAGTCCTCGAGCACCTGGCGCACGTCCAGCACCGGCGGCTCCACGAACGCCTGGCCGAGCTCGCGCACGATGAAGTTGCGCAGGCAGCTCGTCATCCGGTCGGCGCGGCAGCAGCGCACCACCAGCATCTTCTGGAACTCGCTGCAGCGCTCCTCCCACTCGCCCACCAGCTCCTCCGACTCGGGCTCGTTAGACACGTACCTGCGCCGAGCGATCACCAGACCGACCGTTTCCGATTAAGTATAGACTCTGACGCGCTCATCGGCTCACGGCCCTGAGCGCGGCGATTCCTGGCGATTTTGGATAATTTGTCCGGGGGACATTGCGTCACTGACAAGAGTGAAGTACCGTGATTGCGAAAAGATTTTCCTAAAGGTGCTCGATTTGATGAGAGTGCTGTTCAAAATCGGCTAAATCGTCCGTTCCGCAAAATATGAACCGTTTGACCCAACCACCTCTTCGTCCTGCCCAAACAGCTGTGAACCATTAATATTACAACATATTAGGCTCATGATGACTCCCAGAAACATTTCAGTGCCTAGTCCACTGGCTAGAACAATCATCCTTTCATTGAAACCATTGGTCCGATTCTCATTTATCCGAAGTTCACCTCTTTCTCGGAGCAGAAGTGCAAGATGTTGATGGTTGGTCACTTCCCAATCACCTCGGATGAGTGGTCAGTCCGATTTCTTCAAAATGACTTTCAACATTTAGCTCTTTTCGACTTGAGAGCTAGAGAATGTATTCAGGCTGAATGGAGGTTACCAAATAAACAATTAGTCTTGACAAGTGGATTTGAAATTGGAAATGGATTTTTAGGGATTGGACGAGCAATTGATTGTAAATCAAATTAAATTCGGTGTTCAATGCATCTGGGTCTAGTCAGTAATTACACAGGATTTTGAAACATCCTCTCCAATTCAAAATAACACCTTTACGATCACAAACAAAATTCGAATCAAAATAATTAAAAGCCCGTGGATAGAAAGATGCTGAACATGAAAAAAGAGACACACATAATATGAGGGATTCCTTTCTAGAATGAGAGTGGATACGCAATCGCCTTGATAGCGTAGTTAGTAACGCGACCACCCTATGAGCGGGAGATCGTAAGTTCAAACCTCACCCGGGGATGAATTTTTTCATCAGTGACTCTTTTTCGAAAAATGCTCTGCAAAATCCTGTGTAATTATTAATAGAACTCAGATGCATTAAAATCGAATTCAATTTGATTTACAATCAATTGATCGTTCAAAATACGAAAATATCATCTCCCATCCTTTCGGATCTTACACCTTCACAAACACTAGCAAAATTCGAATGAAAATGATAGGCAAGTGGATGTTTGGTGAATCGTCGTCGAAAAACTTTTAAGAGGCAAAATGAGGAGTCTATTTATGAATCTTCGACAATTATTAGTGTAGAATCGAGTGACATTTTTGGCATGGTCAAATTTTTCCAAATAGAATAAATTTTCGATCGAATAAATTCATGGAATTTCCCTCGGTAACATTATGGTATGCAGAGTGATCGACAAGGTTTCTCCAGGGTCGATCAACTATTCGTTTCACTGCGATCAAATGGTCAAATACTGATCTTCTAAATGAGCTAGGCATGTGAAACTTGGCACGGGAGACTCTTTGAGAATTTCGTTGATAAAAAACTGTTGAGATGAATCTCTATAAACTTGGTCCTTCTGGAGATTTGTTCGTGTCAAAAATAATATAATCATGACGATGAAAACCCTGCCAGAGTCTACAATTGAAAGCTTCGGCGATTCCCTTGGTTCAGTAATTTTTGGATAATTCGGTACTTTGGGAGAGCTCACATACTTCTCGTTACTTCTCTGACTTTATGCACAATTAGCTTTTACTTAATTTGAGAAGATTCGAGAATTTCATTGCTCGACCAATCTCGAGAAGTGTAAATAATTTCTAAAATATGAGGATCAATACTGTTAGTCGAATAAGCTCCTCAAGATTGTGAAAATTCTCAATGTTATACACCAGTTTTGTCATGAAATGTTGGCCTGTATCACGGGTGCCTGATATTTTCGATGGTGCCAGAGCATCATTCTACGAGTTGCAGATGTGTGGTAGTGGAGAATGCTCATAGGTTGCGAGTGATGCCCGTGAAATTTGTTTCTTGTTCCTCCTGCGGTGTGCAAGCTATGTGCGGGGGACATTAATATTCGGTTACAATGATGTGTCGCATTACCGCTCGCGTGAAGTAGGCGCGTACGAATGCACGCTAAATTTAAGCGGAACGCTCCAAACAAACCAGCCAACTCTCGCGACCGCGCGATCTCCGCGACTCGGCGCAGTAGTTGGCGGTGTCACGATATGCGCGGGACAATGCGGGCGAGCTGCGGCGCGAGGGCCATCTGCGTGACGCATAATGTGCCGGTACGCAATTTTTATCCAGCGGCCGGGGTCGTTCGAGCTTTGCCACGGTTGCGCGCGGGGGTCACCGCAGCGTCGCTTCGGAGCTTGGGGACTCGCGCGGGGCGAGATGCAAATGAGACGCGACGGCGGGCGCGGGCGGACAAAGACGCGAGCGACGGATTCGCGCGGCTCGCCCAAGCTCTGCCCTCTACTCGCATTGCCGACCCTGTAATTTCTGCCGTGTGCCGAGCGCCGGCGAAACGCGCTGCGGGCGACAGGGCCAGGAAGCGGAACCCCCGCGAGTGCCTCGCGGCCGCAGAGGAAGCTCGCTCCACACCTACATCACGCTCGCTGCCGGGGGGAGGAAATGTTTGGGGCCGGCGCTCTGCTGGATCCGTGGCCCGGCTCTGCTGTCGGCTCGGCGCCCCTCCCCCCTCTCGACGCTTAACGATTTAATTTTTGCGCCACTCGCGAGCGTGCAGTGCCACTCGAGCCTTTCAGCGAGTTTCGCGCGAAAATGGAAATTTATGCGCGCTATATAGCGCCGCGCCGCGAATGTGGCGCTCCGGCTGCGCGCGAAAAAAGCGCCCCTTCTAATCGCGGCGGGCGCGGGGCACACCCACAAAATTGCGTCGCCCGAAAGAGTGCGTCGTGCCGGAAAAGCGCCACTCGCGCGCGATTTCCGAGCGATGAGGCTGCGCGAGAGCGAGAGCGTTGCAGAGCCGGCCCGTCCAGCCGAATCGATCCGCACTCCATCTGACAGAGATAACGCGTGCGCGCTCCCCGGCGAGAGAAGCCAGGAATTATGTAGCATTCGAAAATCAACGAATCTTAACGAGCTCGAGAGCCTCCTGGAATTAATTATCGCCCGGTGAGCACCCGCGAGCCGGGCGCTATAAACTTTTCAAAGAAAGATTTTCGAGCCCGGCGGAAGCTCGTTACTCGTTTCCCATCGCGCGTCACTTTTTAAAGAGAATTTTAAGCAGATTACTCCGCACCTACTATCTCTCTGGAGGCATTTGCGTGCCATTTCAGGCTACCTCTCGTCGTCGGCCACCCCTCCGAGGCCCAGTGATGCTCATTTCATGGAGAAAAAAAAAAGGATTCGGAAGAGCAAAAAGTGCACAGGCTGTTAGGAAATTTGAAATTGGCGCGCGAGAAACAAGAGGCTTTGACGAGGCATTTGTTGAAAATTGGAAAAAATCTCTCACAATAAGTGTGAATTCACCTTGAATTGATTCGGTTTTGGTCTTGCGCTCTAATGCTACTGACATAACTGGTTGAATGTACATGTTTGTTCGACAAACTCTACGCTGATTTTGTACTCCCCATGTAAATGGAAAACTTTTCCCACGGTCGTCGAGTTAGAAAAATGAGCATAACATGGTCTTACGATCACTGTGATGCGATTGCATTTTTTGTGCATAGTGTGATGAGGTCGTCTCGATGTAAAATGAAAAATGTGAATTTCATGCATTGTAGGACCATTGTATTTGACAACAGAGAATAGAAAACGAAATGAGACTAGTTATCCAGAATTATGAGAATGATATTTTTTTCAGAGTATTTGCAAGTTAGTGGCTGTATCATTGTATGATAGTGCCTACTGTTGGCTAAAGAGGCAGGATCAAATTTTGATCAGAGATGAGAGCAGCAATTATCGATTGCGGCATGAATTGAATCACACACGACTTTCTCTTTGTTTATTTCTTATGCCAGTTCGAGTGAATTGATTTTTACTGCCATCGAAAATTCGAGTGCTGAGAGTTTCGGTTGAAGGAGGAAGATCACGAGGATGCATCACCGAGTGAACGGAGGATCTACGTTATCTCTGTCAGATGGGTCCACTGGCCCGGAATATAGTCAGAAAGTTCAGCGTTACTTATGCAGGACTATTTCAAGAGATTGAGTACGGAAATGTATTTGTTTGAGGAGGAATATTGGATGTATCTTCGAACAGGAGAATATCTTGTTCGACAGAGATAATTTTGATTTCTGATATTCCAGGTGGTACGAGTCTGTAAAAACATTTTGGCAGAGATTGGTGATCACCCGGAACTCGCGGCCTACCCGTATGAGTGCAGGCATGGGTAAGATTTGCGCCATATAGAGATGGCCAGTAGCGCGTCAACGACACATGCGTGAATTACCAGGAATGCCACTCGCGAGGCTCCTGCTCGAAGGACATGACGAGGCCGTGGAAGCCGGAAAGTTTGTCGAGCTCGGTAATGTTGTCCCAGGACTCCTCGGTCAGCCACTCGACGGGCTTCTCGTTCTGGCTCTCGCGGTTGAGCACTATGCCGCCGCTCAGCAGGAACGAGTACTCGGCCGGGACGATCTTGTCCTGCGCCTCGAGGATCTTCATGCACATGTGGAACGAGAAGAGCAGCTTGTGCTGCTCGAACAAGCCCCGGCACGTGTTCCTGCCATCAATTTTCACATTTGAGAATCGAGCGGAGGACGCGGGAGTAAGACAAATCTCGGGCTACATTTTTCATAGAATCGGGGAGTGGAATATGGCTCGCCGCTGAGAGCACAGGGTCGCTCGGGGCCGAGAGCGCCGAGCAAAGAGAGAGCTTTGGTCGTATGCCCCCAGCTCGCTCTTATCGCGGTCTTGCGCGATAAGAATTTTCGTCTCGGATCGATCGCTCTGGGCTCTCGTGCGATTCGTGAGCTCGCAAAGGGTATTTTATGCAAAATCAGAGGCCAGAGGGCAGAGTAACCTGTAGAGGGCGTAGGTGTGGTAGTCGTTGAGCGCGTCGATTCTCTCGGCGAGGTCCTGGCTCTTGGGGCTCTTGTCGATGGACATGTTGAAGAGGGACACGTACGCGTCGAGGGAGAACTGGTACATGGGGTCGATCTTGCTCATGTCGTTGAGCACGAAGAAGAGCAGGGCTGCCCGCCTGGAGCAGGGCCGGTAGCCCTCGCGCGCGCCGTCTATCTCGCGCTCCGTCTCCTCCGAGACGAGCAGCGACTCCTGGATCGCGATCGCCGTGCTCTTGGAGCGCTGCAGCGTCGTCAGCAGGTTCACGTCGTCCAGCAGCGAGCCCGACGTCACGCTCAGCAGGCTGCAACCCAATCGCGCTCGGCCTTTTTATCGCGCGCGCGACGCACGTGCGAGCCTCAAACGAGGATACACTGCGCCCGTCGCGCGAAAAGCGCCAAAGCTCGCGGCAAAAAGATGCGCGCGGATAAATCTCGCCGAGGCCCGCATGTAAATAAACATCATCTCTCCCTCTCTTGGCGATGCTGCGCGCGGCAGTAAAAGGATCCGTATTAAGACAAAAAGCGCGGCGTCGCGGAGGGGATGGGGCTGGAAGGAAGCGAGACAAAGGGGACGGGCTTGGCTTAAATCGGCGCGCAGGTGAGGCGTGGGGGGAGGAAAAATAAACGTACTGCAGGATTTTGTCCTCGAGCTCTTTTAAGGTGCGCTTGCCGGTGGCGATGCCGAGCACCAGATTGTCCTTTTGTTCCTCGAGCTGGGGCTTTTCTTTCCTGACAACGATGCCGAGCAGTTGAGCCTCGAGACCTGCGATAAAGGAGCGAGCCCCTCGTGGGTACATATACAAGTATACGGCCGAGCGTGGCGCCCGGCTCAATTTTCGGAGAGGGCCGGAGCGCGTACGCGTGTACATATGTGCGCTCGCGCGCACTCGGGCGCACGTGCGAGGGGCTGAGTGCACCGAGCGAGCCGGCCGCAATAATAGAGCACTATGCCCGCCCGAGAGTGCGTACGGAGCTTTGCGCGCCAATCAGTCTCACGTCGCGGCCGCGCTCGCCTATGATGCGCTCTATGCGCTGCGGGCGCCGCGCCGCGTATTTGCGGGCATACCTTGCTCCTTAATGGCGAAGTTGCACAGCGTCGTTTTCGTCGATATTTCCGGGGCGTAGTGCGGGTTCGGCAGCTTCGTCGTGATGAACAGCCGGAACTTTTCGTTGAACGTGATCATCTTGTCGTTGAATTTAATCATCAGCTGATTGCCTGCGCGAAATTTAACAGATGGCCCTTCAAACTTGCCCCGCTCAATATCCAGCGAGCGCGAGATTAGCCGCGTGCGCGTATCATGCCGCATCCATCCATACATGCCCGGAAGCGAGCTTTCGACGCTTTCATGTCCTCGCGAACCGAGCGAGCGCGATCCATCGTTCGCTGCATACCTCAATTTTGGGCCCAACTTAAGCAAAAACTTCGACGATTGAAGTCAAAAGATGACGTGTCGAATCATCGTTATCACCTAACTTGTATTTGTACCTCGTCGCTTGCTCCAAATCAAAAGAGTGTTAGAGCAAAGTGAGCCCGATTGCTTGCCTATTTGATAGTTTAGGAAACATTTCCGGTCAAGTCATTTCCACTTTTCTTGAATACTTTTTAGGTTTGGGCTAGACGACGAGTTGATAAATACAAGTTTGAGAGTCACAATGATTCGACAACTCGTCTATTGACTTCAATGATTGGAGTTTTTGCGTAAGTTGGGGCCAAAGTTCAACGCGCACGGCTCCCGCATCGCGAGAACAGTTAGCTTTTATATCTGTCACTAATATTTTTATGAGTGGAGATCGAGGTGGAGTTGATTGGGTGAACATCGCGTTGAGTTAGTGCCCGAGACACCATTTACTTTCATCGTGATGTTTACGATTACAACACATCGACATTGATTTGAAAACGTTTAAGTCTATGGGCACGAAAAGTAATGTCGACGAAAATCTAGACACTCTGCGTATTGAGAGTATCCGTATTCATAACGCGCTCCGGTTCGCTGCCCGAAATCGTCTTTGAATGCGGAGCTTCCTCGATTTTTCTGCATGTGATGCGATAGCTATAAGAAGTGGTGCTATCACTCCTGAAGAGATTTCCGAGAAAATCGAATTTCAATGCGTGACGCGGCGAATGGCTTGAATTTAAATCATGCCCGGATGAATTATTTACGAGAAAAATTTTCACCTGTCTTAACGAAAGCTTTCTGGAGAACAGAATCCATCACTGGCTCTAGCACTTCTCCAACGTTTTGAAGAAGAACTGGCTTCCCGAACTGAATCGCTCGTTCGAGAATTCTTGTGAAAGCTGCCTGGCCAAAGTCAATGATTTCTAGCCCCTGAAAATTTAAATTCGGGCAATCAAAGGTATACTGTGTGTAGCTTGGCTCATGAATTAATCGTATGAATAGACTAGTGTTGTTACTTGAATGAGTTTCCACTTAGTTGTAAGCAACTTGTGTTCTTTATCGAAGTTTGGTTGTGGACATTATCTCTAGAATCTAAACTGATTCACCATTGACGTTACAAGTAGGACCAACGAGATTCAGAGTTGATCCATTGTATGCGATACAATTCCGTAAGCGATCTCAAGTGCTTTCATAACCCCATTATGGAAGTTTCTGTTTTCTATTCAAAGAAACGTCTCGACGCGAAGATGTTTATGGGAACTTCTGCTTGATGAGAGTCATCTAAGGTTTGATTCATAAGTTTCATGTCTAAAGCATATCCCTGTAGGTCTGCTTTATGAGAGTTAGCTGAGAGACCACATTATCTTGGAACAAAATTTGAAGCAAATCCACGGAAACCGAAATTGTAAGATGGAGAAAAGTAATGTGGAGATGGATAATTGTGACAGAACTTGGAGAGTTTTTGTCGAGAAAAAAGTAAGAGCATATGAGAATAATAATGACTTCAAAAAATGGACTCTTTAGAGTTTTTAAGGACACTGAATAAGCATAAAATTAACTGCCGAAACTAGGTGGGTTCATGATGTAAGGGTTGATTGAATGTTTTCAGCGGATTTGAGTTGTAACTATTGTTGAAATATCCCATGTTTTTTCCAAAACGGATAATTATAAGCCGAAAGTATTTTCATAAGGCGGAATCCAAAAGAAATTATATTTTGTATACCCAAATCGACTAAAAAGATGCAGAGCAACCACGCCAGCCAGCTATTTTTCTTGCAATCGTAATTTGAAATTTTTCTGAAAGATGAAGCTAATTTTCATTTCATTTATCTCGTTTTCTTTGAGTGCACGAAAACTTTCGGGAAACTCTTTTTACTTATCAAAAATGCCAACCATGAGGTTTGGGTTTTCATTATGATATCGAAGCAAGATCCCCATGAAATTATTGTGAGCATGAAATGGTTGGAGCAATGGACGATTTGCATTTATGATAACTAATCAATAACACTTCTACCGTGACATGGATTCATTGTCACTTTGCTCTAGCACGACAAGGCTTGAAAGAGAAAGTCTCTTCTGAAATTTTTCAACAAAAGTAATCGATTCTGATTTTTATTTGATTAGTTGATTGAGACTCTCTGGCAATTAATGCGCCAAAATATTGTTTCATGTGAAAATAGAATACTCGCAATGTGTGCGATGGACAATTCAATTTCATCATTGGAGCAATAGACTCAGCTGGGTAGTCGTTATCCAATCCGTGCGAAATTGCATTTCCATGAATCGAGCGCAGGGCTGGTATTTTTGATTTAGTTAAAAGTTTCGTTTGAGTATTAAGCTCTCAAAGGATTCCGCCCCGAAAATCTGCATATTACGAGAAATTGGTTGAGCCGCTGGTAATCAAGCAATTATTGTCCGAGTTGGAGAGCGCAGGTATTTCATAGAGCATATAATTTATTCGTGACAAATTCAACTGGCACGATAGATATCTGAATTCGAAACGAGTGCTCGTCGCGCAGAACGAGTCAGGGCCGGCCCACTTACATTCTTGGCCTCCATATTCTTGATCCACTTGGTCGCTTGGTTCTGGGGATCGATAACCAGGGGCCACCTCGAGCCTCTCGTGATGATTATTCCGTTCTCGGTGCTGAAATCGTCCGAGGGCAGGCCCTGGATGTTCCATTCGCGGATTGTCGTCGGGTCGCTCAGGAATTCTTTCACGTCGAGACTCTTCGAACTTGGAATCCCTTTCTCGCGAACCTTTACATAAGAGCAATAGAGCCGAGAGCTTGCAGAGAGAGCGAGAGAGAAGAGCTCTTGCAAAAAACGAAAGAGGCGACGGGGACAATCGCGCCCCCGTATATACGTCTGCGCGGCGAGAGAGGATAGCGGAGCGAGCTGGAGCCTTTGCAACAAGAAACAGGAGAGTAATGCGCGAGCGAATCCACACGTCTGCGAGCGAGGAGAAAACTTTGCCTTTTCTCGAGGCCGGCGCTCCGGCGCGGAGTAGTTAGCGTCGATATCGATCCCCGACGCTGAATCTCCGCGGTGAGTAAACTGACGCCCCAGAACGGGAAATTAGCATCGAAATGAAAATCCAACGTAGCCACCGCTCCACATAGCATTGGAGAGCCGCGAGAAGCGTTATGCGCGCCCACTCTCATTATTTGCCGTGACTGACGCTCTGTCTTGGAAGTGTACCTGCCTGACGCAATTTCAATGCCCGGCGGCAGTCGCGGTTCCCGAATCAATTCATGAGCTCCTTCGATGGAGCTGGATGTTGTGGTAGCGATTATGGTAGAAAAATTTACATAACCAACGCGATGAATCACTCAATGAGGCAGCTTTTGTGGCCAATTACAGGAACGTAATCACTGAATCATGCCTTGGAGTGTCAGACAAGGGATCAATCGATTTCGTACTTCAAACAGCTTTCGTCTCGCGAATCTTTTTTGTACTCTTTGAAGCGATTACGACGCGTAGACTCGCTCTCGCAGTGGGTCTATTGAAGCGTTTGGTGAATAATTTCGCTTGATTCGCGGGGGCACGGCGATGAAAGCTCGCCGAGATAAAGAAAGAAGCGCAGGGGCCGATCTGAATGAAGTTCAATCGAGAAACGTTACCTCAGCGTTCCAGATCCGGACGAGCTCATCCCTGTAATTAGAAACAAAGGGTCCCAGGTAGGAGACGAAGGCGGTAGCAATTACGCAATCGCCCGGCAATGAATCAAACATGCCGTCGAGTTCGTGCACGGTGCTCTCCCATCTGCCCTTCTCGCCGGAAAGACCGTCCACCAGCATCGCCGCCCTCTCCAGCTTCAATTTCAACAGTTTCTCCTGCAATCGATTCAATGCCACGTTCATATTTGCTTAGCTCTTTTTTCTATCGATTCATTTGATCGAATATTCATCGAGGTAGCTGTTTCATCGGTGGCAAGTGGCCATTCTGTTTCATCGGTGGCAAGTGGCCATTTCAGATTGTTATCGCCGTATGATTCATTGGGGAGAGAATTCATGCTGACTTTTACGAGTGTTATCTGTGACAGATGAAGTCAAAGCTGAGCGAATCTGTGTGAAATCTGCAGTTTTCGCTTCTAAAAAGCGCAAAGGTTTCCTCTACAGTTTCCAGATTCAAATGATCTCATTTGATTGTTGTAGATTTGTTCAGATGATTATGCAGAACTAATACCTAAAACGAATCCTTGCTCTTGTAACTTTGAGATGATTACACAAATCGCGATTCCATAATGGGGTTCCTAAAGAAGAGATAGCGATTGATCGTTATTCCGTACACAATTCCGTCAAGGCCTCTCAAACTGTTTTAGAGGCAAAAATGATTATGAACTACGGTCCTACTATTTCATTTTTCTTGGCGCCAATCTTATTCTCTTTTTCGCTTTTTATCGGTAAACAGTAGAATCTCTCCAGGCCTTCCAAGTATTATTAAAGAAAACTCAAATGAGTAAGGGTTGTCGTAACTGTGGAACGCCACTTTCGAAAAAAGTTTTTCTATTGACTTAACAAATGATTTTGCTCGATAGTTAGGATAATTTCCACTGAAACGATCCATTAGTGAAATTTGTTTGAGGCAGCACACCCAAACATGAAACTATTTAGGAGGAAAGGAAGTTCAAAGCACCAAAAGCGCGATCCTTAGACTTTCTTCGATGTTCTTATTGTTTCTCAAATTACGATATTTTCGGTCTTACTGCGTCATAATGACATCAACAACGGGTCGTTCCAAAGCAATTTCTATCAGTTACCATTTCCTTTTCCTGAGTCTCAGAATGGCTTTTGAAAGGGCTGTTCATGCACGAATAAACTGATGGATCTTCCCATTCATAACCAAAAAAATTTCAGAGAAAAACAGTCACTTATACCATTTTTCTGGGTATCTTGAAGGTTTTTGATCACATCAAGATTGATATCATACTTCGAAAGCTAAAATTGGCCACTGTCAGAATATTGTAGGAATTGTTAGATTTCTAACACACGAGAGGAAAATTTTCCCAGACCCACTTGTTATCTTTCGAAGGAATCCCTCAAGGGCAGGTTTTGAGCCCACCCGTCTGTATTATTTATGTCTGCTCTATAAATGAAAACTCACCGAAACCAGTAACATACTTACAGTTTTTTGATGATGTGGGCTTGACCTCAGACAGTCGCAATGATTTGGAAAAAGCTTTCGGTACCATCGAGATGAATCTTTCGATTAGAGTTAGGTTCTGAACTTCCGGTCATAAAATATTTTTCATGGACTTCAACAATCAGAATATTCGCCCAGGAGAATCCCAGATCGAAGTAAAGAAACATTTCTTCATCAAATCAAGCCATGGAACGAACTTTTTCGGAATCACTTTCGATTTTAATTTGTCGTCTTTTTCACAAATAGTGAGTTTGCAAAAGAAATGTACAACAGCCTTGAACATTCCTCGGATGCCATCAGTAGACCCAAGATCCTTTACTCTCTTATATAAAAGTCTCATCGGATCAAAAATTGACTACGGATTATTCGTATTTTTTCCAACTAGAAGAGACAAAGTCATGAAACTCGAAAGAATACAGTACTTGGTAATGAAGATGGCTCTAGGTTACCGTAAAGCTACACCAACTAATAGACTTCTGAGCGAGTCAAAGCGAACCACCATTGAAGAGAGAGAAAGAGAGTGAGATTTTTATGATTCGCAAGCATTTCAAAAGTTCTGAGCAACAAAAAGTTCCCCGTAACTTCTTTGATCAACAGTCATTATGAACTTTTTTTTTAAAATATATCGCCAAAAAGGCTAAGACACTTTACGAAAAGTGCATCTAGGATCAAAAGGGCCAGCCGCTATCTTTCTTGAGTGGCAATACATAGCATCTACAACAATGAGTTTGAAGTTCTGTTCACCTCTATCCCTTATGTCAAGATATCAGAAATAGAGACTAAAAGAACTCCCATGAACCCATCAGACTTGCCTGATATCACGCTCGATATCTGGACGGATGGCAGTAAAGAAAGACGAGCATCCGTGAACGGGATCCGCTAGCATATCTCCAACCCTGAATACTGTAGTCCAAAGAAGTTTGAATAAGAATAAATGGTATTTATTTCGAGAACTGGCTTTAGAAGACTAATTTTCATATTTTTTCATCAACCTTCAATTTAAGGTCGATTTGTAATGAAATATAGATCACAATTTGGTCGTCGAGATGTTAATCAAAGAAAAAATGCATTTGACTGACTTCGTGAAAAAATCACCCGGAGCCAGAATATTCTGATGAAGAAATATAAAAATTAGTC